>CATIWC010001614.1:15000-17500 GCA_948472305.1 Vicia faba
CTATGTGTTATTTGGGACTTCCATGCAAAAATTCATCGGGAGATTATTCCCCTAAGGCGCGTTTGCCTCCGCTCCCGTTCATGGAGAAACCGCACACGCACGCGTTCCGGTCGGAAATTGAAAGTAGACCGAGGGCTTGTCGAAACGCTACGAAACTCCTTGGACACTCTCAATGTGTTATTTGGGAAGTGCATGCAAAAATCCATCGGGAGATTATTCCCCTAAGGCGCGTTTGCCTCCGCTCCCGTCGGAAAAACCGCACGGGGGCCCGTTCGGGCCGGAAATTCAAAATTGTCGAAACGCTACGAAACTTTGCAGATCCCTTCTATGTGTTATTTGGGACTTCCATGCAAAAATTCATCGGGAGATTATTCCCCTAAGGCGCGTTTGCCTCCGCTCCCGTTCATGGAGAAACCGCACACGCACGCGTTCCGGTCGGAAATTGAAAGTAGACCGAGGGCTTGTCGAAACGCTACGAAACTCCTTGGACACTCTCAATGTGTTATTTGGGAAGTGCATGCAAAAATCCATCGGGAGATTATTCCCCTAAGGCGCGTTTGCCTCCGCTCCCGTCGGAAAAACCGCACGGGGGCCCGTTCGGGCCGGAAATTCAAAATTGTCGAAACGCTACGAAACTTTGCAGATCCCTTCTATGTGTTATTTGGGACTTCCATGCAAAAATTCATCGGGAGATTATTCCCCTAAGGCGCGTTTGCCTCCGCTCCCGTTCATGGAGAAACCGCACACGCACGCGTTCCGGTCGGAAATTGAAAGTAGACCGAGGGCTTGTCGAAACGCTACGAAACTCCTTGGACACTCTCAATGTGTTATTTGGGAAGTGCATGCAAAAATCCATCGGGAGATTATTCCCCTAAGGCGCGTTTGCCTCCGCTCCCGTCGGAAAAACCGCACGGGGGCCCGTTCGGGCCGGAAATTCAAAATTGTCGAAACGCTACGAAACTTTGCAGATCCCTTCTATGTGTTATTTGGGACTTCCATGCAAAAATTCATCGGGAGATTATTCCCCTAAGGCGCGTTTGCCTCCGCTCCCGTTCATGGAGAAACCGCACACGCACGCGTTCCGGTCGGAAATTGAAAGTAGACCGAGGGCTTGTCGAAACGCTACGAAACTCCTTGGACACTCTCAATGTGTTATTTGGGAAGTGCATGCAAAAATCCATCGGGAGATTATTCCCCTAAGGCGCGTTTGCCTCCGCTCCCGTCGGAAAAACCGCACGGGGGCCCGTTCGGGCCGGAAATTCAAAATTGTCGAAACGCTACGAAACTTTGCAGATCCCTTCTATGTGTTATTTGGGACTTCCATGCAAAAATTCATCGGGAGATTATTCCCCTAAGGCGCGTTTGCCTCCGCTCCCGTTCATGGAGAAACCGCACACGCACGCGTTCCGGTCGGAAATTGAAAGTAGACCGAGGGCTTGTCGAAACGCTACGAAACTCCTTGGACACTCTCAATGTGTTATTTGGGAAGTGCATGCAAAAATCCATCGGGAGATTATTCCCCTAAGGCGCGTTTGCCTCCGCTCCCGTCGGAAAAACCGCACGGGGGCCCGTTCGGGCCGGAAATTCAAAATTGTCGAAACGCTACGAAACTTTGCAGATCCCTTCTATGTGTTATTTGGGACTTCCATGCAAAAATTCATCGGGAGATTATTCCCCTAAGGCGCGTTTGCCTCCGCTCCCGTTCATGGAGAAACCGCACACGCACGCGTTCCGGTCGGAAATTGAAAGTAGACCGAGGGCTTGTCGAAACGCTACGAAACTCCTTGGACACTCTCAATGTGTTATTTGGGAAGTGCATGCAAAAATCCATCGGGAGATTATTCCCCTAAGGCGCGTTTGCCTCCGCTCCCGTCGGAAAAACCGCACGGGGGCCCGTTCGGGCCGGAAATTCAAAATTGTCGAAACGCTACGAAACTTTGCAGATCCCTTCTATGTGTTATTTGGGACTTCCATGCAAAAATTCATCGGGAGATTATTCCCCTAAGGCGCGTTTGCCTCCGCTCCCGTTCATGGAGAAACCGCACACGCACGCGTTCCGGTCGGAAATTGAAAGTAGACCGAGGGCTTGTCGAAACGCTACGAAACTCCTTGGACACTCTCAATGTGTTATTTGGGAAGTGCATGCAAAAATCCATCGGGAGATTATTCCCCTAAGGCGCGTTTGCCTCCGCTCCCGTCGGAAAAACCGCACGGGGGCCCGTTCGGGCCGGAAATTCAAAATTGTCGAAACGCTACGAAACTTTGCAGATCCCTTCTATGTGTTATTTGGGACTTCCATGCAAAAATTCATCGGGAGATTATTCCCCTAAGGCGCGTTTGCCTCCGCTCCCGTTCATGGAGAAACCGCACACGCACGCGTTCCGGTCGGAAATTGAAAGTAGACCGAGGGCTTGTCGAAACGCTACGAAACTCCTTGGACACTCTCAATGTGTTATTTGGGAAGTGCATGCAAAAATCCATCGGGAGATTATTCCCCTAA
>CATIWC010001614.1:55000-57500 GCA_948472305.1 Vicia faba
GACCGAGGGCTTGTCGAAACGCTACGAAACTCCTTGGACACTCTCAATGTGTTATTTGGGAAGTGCATGCAAAAATCCATCGGGAGATTATTCCCCTAAGGCGCGTTTGCCTCCGCTCCCGTCGGAAAAACCGCACGGGGGCCCGTTCGGGCCGGAAATTCAAAATTGTCGAAACGCTACGAAACTTTGCAGATCCCTTCTATGTGTTATTTGGGACTTCCATGCAAAAATTCATCGGGAGATTATTCCCCTAAGGCGCGTTTGCCTCCGCTCCCGTTCATGGAGAAACCGCACACGCACGCGTTCCGGTCGGAAATTGAAAGTAGACCGAGGGCTTGTCGAAACGCTACGAAACTCCTTGGACACTCTCAATGTGTTATTTGGGAAGTGCATGCAAAAATCCATCGGGAGATTATTCCCCTAAGGCGCGTTTGCCTCCGCTCCCGTCGGAAAAACCGCACGGGGGCCCGTTCGGGCCGGAAATTCAAAATTGTCGAAACGCTACGAAACTTTGCAGATCCCTTCTATGTGTTATTTGGGACTTCCATGCAAAAATTCATCGGGAGATTATTCCCCTAAGGCGCGTTTGCCTCCGCTCCCGTTCATGGAGAAACCGCACACGCACGCGTTCCGGTCGGAAATTGAAAGTAGACCGAGGGCTTGTCGAAACGCTACGAAACTCCTTGGACACTCTCAATGTGTTATTTGGGAAGTGCATGCAAAAATCCATCGGGAGATTATTCCCCTAAGGCGCGTTTGCCTCCGCTCCCGTCGGAAAAACCGCACGGGGGCCCGTTCGGGCCGGAAATTCAAAATTGTCGAAACGCTACGAAACTTTGCAGATCCCTTCTATGTGTTATTTGGGACTTCCATGCAAAAATTCATCGGGAGATTATTCCCCTAAGGCGCGTTTGCCTCCGCTCCCGTTCATGGAGAAACCGCACACGCACGCGTTCCGGTCGGAAATTGAAAGTAGACCGAGGGCTTGTCGAAACGCTACGAAACTCCTTGGACACTCTCAATGTGTTATTTGGGAAGTCCATGCAAAAATCCATCGGGAGATTATTCCCCTAAGGCGCGTTTGCCTCCGCTCCCGTCGGAAAAACCGCACGGGGGCCCGTTCGGGCCGGAAATTCAAAATTGTCGAAACGCTACGAAACTTTGCAGATCCCTTCTATGTGTTATTTGGGACTTCCATGCAAAAATTCATCGGGAGATTATTCCCCTAAGGCGCGTTTGCCTCCGCTCCCGTTCATGGAGAAACCGCACACGCACGCGTTCCGGTCGGAAATTGAAAGTAGACCGAGGGCTTGTCGAAACGCTACGAAACTCCTTGGACACTCTCAATGTGTTATTTGGGAAGTGCATGCAAAAATCCATCGGGAGATTATTCCCCTAAGGCGCGTTTGCCTCCGCTCCCGTCGGAAAAACCGCACGGGGGCCCGTTCGGGCCGGAAATTCAAAATTGTCGAAACGCTACGAAACTTTGCAGATCCCTTCTATGTGTTATTTGGGACTTCCATGCAAAAATTCATCGGGAGATTATTCCCCTAAGGCGCGTTTGCCTCCGCTCCCGTTCATGGAGAAACCGCACACGCACGCGTTCCGGTCGGAAATTGAAAGTAGACCGAGGGCTTGTCGAAACGCTACGAAACTCCTTGGACACTCTCAATGTGTTATTTGGGAAGTGCATGCAAAAATCCATCGGGAGATTATTCCCCTAAGGCGCGTTTGCCTCCGCTCCCGTCGGAAAAACCGCACGGGGGCCCGTTCGGGCCGGAAATTCAAAATTGTCGAAACGCTACGAAACTTTGCAGATCCCTTCTATGTGTTATTTGGGACTTCCATGCAAAAATTCATCGGGAGATTATTCCCCTAAGGCGCGTTTGCCTCCGCTCCCGTTCATGGAGAAACCGCACACGCACGCGTTCCGGTCGGAAATTGAAAGTAGACCGAGGGCTTGTCGAAACGCTACGAAACTCCTTGGACACTCTCAATGTGTTATTTGGGAAGTGCATGCAAAAATCCATCGGGAGATTATTCCCCTAAGGCGCGTTTGCCTCCGCTCCCGTCGGAAAAACCGCACGGGGGCCCGTTCGGGCCGGAAATTCAAAATTGTCGAAACGCTACGAAACTTTGCAGATCCCTTCTATGTGTTATTTGGGACTTCCATGCAAAAATTCATCGGGAGATTATTCCCCTAAGGCGCGTTTGCCTCCGCTCCCGTTCATGGAGAAACCGCACACGCACGCGTTCCGGTCGGAAATTGAAAGTAGACCGAGGGCTTGTCGAAACGCTACGAAACTCCTTGGACACTCTCAATGTGTTATTTGGGAAGTGCATGCAAAAATCCATCGGGAGATTATTCCCCTAAGGCGCGTTTGCCTCCGCTCCCGTCGGAAAAACCGCACGGGGGCCCGTTCGGGCCGGAAATTCAAAATTGTCGAAACGCTACGAAACTTTGCAGATCCCTTCTATGTGTTATTTGGGACTTCCATGC
>CATIWC010001614.1:67500-70000 GCA_948472305.1 Vicia faba
GCGCGTTTGCCTCCGCTCCCGTTCATGGAGAAACCGCACACGCACGCGTTCCGGTCGGAAATTGAAAGTAGACCGAGGGCTTGTCGAAACGCTACGAAACTCCTTGGACACTCTCAATGTGTTATTTGGGAAGTGCATGCAAAAATCCATCGGGAGATTATTCCCCTAAGGCGCGTTTGCCTCCGCTCCCGTCGGAAAAACCGCACGGGGGCCCGTTCGGGCCGGAAATTCAAAATTGTCGAAACGCTACGAAACTTTGCAGATCCCTTCTATGTGTTATTTGGGACTTCCATGCAAAAATTCATCGGGAGATTATTCCCCTAAGGCGCGTTTGCCTCCGCTCCCGTTCATGGAGAAACCGCACACGCACGCGTTCCGGTCGGAAATTGAAAGTAGACCGAGGGCTTGTCGAAACGCTACGAAACTCCTTGGACACTCTCAATGTGTTATTTGGGAAGTGCATGCAAAAATCCATCGGGAGATTATTCCCCTAAGGCGCGTTTGCCTCCGCTCCCGTCGGAAAAACCGCACGGGGGCCCGTTCGGGCCGGAAATTCAAAATTGTCGAAACGCTACGAAACTTTGCAGATCCCTTCTATGTGTTATTTGGGACTTCCATGCAAAAATTCATCGGGAGATTATTCCCCTAAGGCGCGTTTGCCTCCGCTCCCGTTCATGGAGAAACCGCACACGCACGCGTTCCGGTCGGAAATTGAAAGTAGACCGAGGGCTTGTCGAAACGCTACGAAACTCCTTGGACACTCTCAATGTGTTATTTGGGAAGTGCATGCAAAAATCCATCGGGAGATTATTCCCCTAAGGCGCGTTTGCCTCCGCTCCCGTCGGAAAAACCGCACGGGGGCCCGTTCGGGCCGGAAATTCAAAATTGTCGAAACGCTACGAAACTTTGCAGATCCCTTCTATGTGTTATTTGGGACTTCCATGCAAAAATTCATCGGGAGATTATTCCCCTAAGGCGCGTTTGCCTCCGCTCCCGTTCATGGAGAAACCGCACACGCACGCTTTCCGGTCGGAAATTGAAAGTAGACCGAGGGCTTGTCGAAACGCTACGAAACTCCTTGGACACTCTCAATGTGTTATTTGGGAAGTGCATGCAAAAATCCATCGGGAGATTATTCCCCTAAGGCGCGTTTGCCTCCGCTCCCGTCGGAAAAACCGCACGGGGGCCCGTTCGGGCCGGAAATTCAAAATTGTCGAAACGCTACGAAACTTTGCAGATCCCTTCTATGTGTTATTTGGGACTTCCATGCAAAAATTCATCGGGAGATTATTCCCCTAAGGCGCGTTTGCCTCCGCTCCCGTTCATGGAGAAACCGCACACGCACGCGTTCCGGTCGGAAATTGAAAGTAGACCGAGGGCTTGTCGAAACGCTACGAAACTCCTTGGACACTCTCAATGTGTTATTTGGGAAGTGCATGCAAAAATCCATCGGGAGATTATTCCCCTAAGGCGCGTTTGCCTCCGCTCCCGTCGGAAAAACCGCACGGGGGCCCGACACGCGAAAAGCCGAAATATATCGAGGGATCGCCCGAATGGCATGAAACTTGGCATGCCATCTCAATTTGGTGGCAGATTAATGCATGAAAAATTCCAGACCGGAACTCATTCCGTAGCCCGACGTTTGTTTGCTTCCGCCCCTTGAAAAAAACTCAATTACACGCGTTTCGGACGAAAATTCAAAATAAATCGAGACGTTATCGAAACGCTACGAAACTTTGCAGATCCCTTCTATGTGTTATTTGAGATGTCCATGCAAAAAATCATCGGGAAATTCCATTCCTAAGGCGCGTTTGCCTCCGCTCCCGTTCTTGAAAATCCGGCGCTTAGAAAATTCATAATTAATTCATCCGAAGTCGAAAAATTCTAATTTTTGGTGGGAGGGGTTCTTATATTGTGTTTAAAGAGCATGCAAAAAATCAAGAAAAAATTCGAAGTCTAAGTCATCAAACTAGAAATTTATGTCTACAGGGAAAAAGGGACCAATTTGGTGGCAAAGTGAGGATTTCAGTTCAAACATATATAGGGGGAGGCCCTTGCCTGGTCCGCCTGGGGCCTTGCCACGCCCAGGCCAGGCCACGCCCAGGCCAGGCCACATGCTGCCTAGACGGAACATGCCCATGGGTGTTCCAAACGATTCCAATGGCAAATCCATCAACCCCCCGCACAAAATCCAATCCAAATATCGAATTTTCATCATCGAATCGAGCGTTCTTGATAAAAAAAATTCAAAATTTGGCTGGATTTTGCGTGCCCGTGCCGGCCACACGGAAGGTCCGTGGCATGCCACGGATGGTCCCGTCGACGGAATCGAAGTTGCGATCGAAGTTTTGCCGCACAACCCAATAAAATATTGGCATTCCAACCATCGAATCGTTCTTTGGGCGAAGAAAAAAATTTGCTAAAATTTTGCGGTGCCCGTGCCCGGCCGAGTGGCTCGTCCGGACCTGGTCACGGACGTTCGGGCGGCGGGGCATGGGAG
>CATIWC010001615.1:0-2500 GCA_948472305.1 Vicia faba
ATATATATATATATATATATATATATATATATATATATATATATATATATATATATTTATATATATATATATATATATATATATATATATATATATATATATATATATATATATATATATATATATATATATATATATATATATATTATATATATATATATATATATATATATATATATATATATATATATATATATATATATATATATATATATATATATATTAAACCTTAAATAGGTATTATACACAAAGATAAATATTTATTTAATATTTTAATAAAATAAATAAAAAGAGTATTTTTGTGTGAAATATTTTCAGAATGTAAACAAGAATAAAAATTGTATTTACACTATTTTCTATTTATTCTAATAATAGTACATATATATATTTTATATACAAACAAAAGAAATAAACAAATAAATATGCAAATAAATACAAAAATGATGGAAAAAAAATATTTTTAATTTTTAAATGTCATGAGAAAAAATAAACAAAGTTAATCAAAAAAGAAAAAGTCAAAAATGTTAAATATGAGCAAATGGGCCCAGGGGTGGTGTGAATCAAAAAAGGTGGTGTGAAAAGTAAATAACACAGGCCCAGCCCACTGATCATTGTCTTCAACCTCCAGCTTCAAACATTTGAAAAACGCGCGCCCTGTTCCTCAATGTCTAACTCCTGATTCTTGGCTTTTCAGCAAAAACTCATAACACAAGAAATGTTCAGCATGAAGAGACGGTTTCAACCATATAAATAACTTGACCTATCTCTCTAAGATGAGGGAGAATTTCTCCTCCCCCAATTTCTGACCTAACTTTTCATCAATGTTCAGACATGAAATTCTCTAAGCACACGAAACATAAATGAAATCTAATCATATGAGCATGTTCAGGGCTAGGATTGTGACATGTTTTCTTCAAAAACCTAAAGCTAACAATGCCTAATAAGAGAGATAGAACTCCATGAATATACCTGTTCAGTTGGAATCGAGCTTGGCAATGGAGGATGTTTCAGAGTGAAATGATGACTTGTACAGCTTCCTTGAAGTGTAAGGATGCTTTTCCAATTCCTACTTGTCTTGAAACTCCCCGAATCGAGCTAGTGAACTCCAACTGCAAAACAGAAAATTAAAATGGTGAAGTGGCTTGGAGGTGTTACAGGTCTGATTTTAGGACATGGTTAGCTTGCATATGTTGTAGGGAAGGTAGAGGAAAAGGTTTGGATCAAAATGCTCGAAGGGATTGGGAGTTTGCACTCAAACTGCAGGGGCTCCCTGTTTGTACAGTTTTGAGGTGATTAGAGCAATGGGAGTGTTTCAGATGGCAAGGGCTCGTGTGTTAGCTTGGATTTTGTCTATGGAATGTGTTTGATAGCTTTTGTGTTATGTGTCTAAGCTGAGATGAGAGATGGCATAAGTTATGGACTTTTCTTCTATCTTAAGCAACAAAAGCAAGTTGGTGGTTTTAGGTTAGTAGGGGGCCTCCTAATGTGCTGCATAAACATATCTTGATCAGTGTGTTATGCACATAATCTTGTGCCAAGCAGATCTTTCATGTACTTGTTGGATTACAAACTTGACATAAAGTTAACCTTTTCAAAAATGGAATTTTCACTTTATCTAGTTTAGGATTAATCCACTATGCAATGTTAGAACACAAAGAACATGGCCTCAACTCATTGAATATGCATTAAATTATTGAGTATGGAATGGTTCAAGGACCTGTAATTAAGCATAAAGAAAACTGAATTCAAATTTGCAAGTTTGTGAACATGTTTGGATGAAGAACAAAAGTGGATTTTTGCCAACTTGTGAAATTCGAATCTCTCAAGTTATGAGGTTGTTTGATGAGTTCTTGGACATTTTGGAAAGCTTGGAATGTGTACTACAATCCATCTTTGAAATGCAAATCAAAATTCCAAGTGGAAGGGTATGAAAAGTAGCCTTGAAGTAGGGTAGAAAACCTTGTCAAAATAGGTCAAATTTCACTAAGTTAAAAGATGGTTTAGTGCCCTTATTCAAAAAATTATAACTTGAGATACAAGCTTCAAATGAGAAAACTTTGTGAATCAAAGTTGTAGATTATTCAACATGCTACAACTTTCATGTTTTGACTTTTGTTTGAATCCAAATGGATCATGGTGAAAAGATGGGGCAAAGTTGGGAAAAAATTAGGGTTTTTCATAACTTAGAAAAATTCTAAGTTATGAAAAATTCCATTTTCAAACCCTAATTTGCATTTTGTGATTTCTTGATGAACAAGTTTCATGATTTGGCATGTTTTGATGAAAAATGAATCTTGACTCTTGACTTTGACCAAAAAGTCAAAGTTTGACTTTTCAGTATACAGTCAAAATTGATCAATTGACTGGGAAATTCAATTGTCAATCTTGTGTACCTGGGATCTTTTGAGCTGGATGAACATGTCAAGATAATTCCATTGAGTCCTTGAGGCCATATGTGAGCTTGGTTTGCCATTGTCTAGGTCAAACAGTCAAAAATTGC
>CATIWC010001615.1:7500-107500 GCA_948472305.1 Vicia faba
AACTGGCCAAGGAAGTTTGGGACACTCTCAAAACTACCCATGAAGGCACATCCAAAGTAAAAATGTCAAGGCTTCAGATGCTGACTACCAAATTTGAGAACCTAAGGATGATGGAAGATGAAACCATTCATGAGTTTCACATGAACATCTTAGAGATTGCCAACACCTCAGAAGCATTGGGAGAAAAGATGTCAGAAGAAAAATTGGTGAGAAAGATTCTCAGATCCTTGCCTAAAAGATTTGCAATGAAGGTAACTGCTATAGAGGAAGCCCAGGATATCAGCAAGTTGAAGGTGGATGAACTCATTGGGTCACTTCAGACCTTTGAGATGGGGATCAGTGACAATGTTGACAAGAAAAATAAGAGCATATCACTTGTATCCAACGCTGAAGATGAAAACAAGGAGGATGAAGAAGAAAATATTTCAGAAGCTATAGCCATGCTTGGAAGATAATTCAACAAACTCATCAAGAGAATGGATCCAAAGTCAAGGTCAAATGTTAAGAACATTCCTTCTGACATTAACAGATCTTATGACTCCAGCAGAAGACCAAAGTCTGAAGAGAAGGGAAATCAAAGCAGAGGAATTCAATGCCATGGATGTGAAGGATATGGGCATATTCGAGCTGAATGTCCTACTTTTCTTAAGAAACAAAAGAAAGGAATGTATGTTACTTGGTCTGGCTGTGATTCAGAAAGTAATTCTGAAGAAGAATTTGCCAAACTAGTTACTGCACTAACTGGTATGTGTACCTCTGATAGTGACACTAGTGATGAGGAAGTGACATTTGAAGAACTGGCTGATACCTACAAGAAATTATGTATCAGAAGTGTTGAAGTCTGTCAGCAAAATGAGAGACAAACAAAACTCATAATAAAGTTGGAGGCTGAGAAAAGGGCAGACATTGAAACTATAAATCATCTAGAAGGGGAAGTTCAAATGCTGAACTCAAAACTGGACCAGATGACCAAATCTGTCAAGATGCTGACAAATGGAACTGACAAATTGGAAGAAATCCTTCAGGTTGGACAAAATGTGGGAAACAAGTCTGGTCTAGGATTTGTGGCAACAAAGAAATCTGGTACAGACAAGAAGATCAGGCCTGATAAACAAATGTCAAAGCAGATGTCACAACATAACACTCAACATCGGGAACAGAGAAATATGAAGAAAAAGTACCAAAGATGGAGATGTCATCATTGTGGGAGGTTTGGTCACATAAAGCCATTCTGCTTCAGATTGTATGGATACCCTAATCAGAACCCAGGTGTCAAACCTAAGTCTAACAAGGTTCCACATACTCCACAGTGGAAGAAAAAGGCTAATGCCCTGATAGCCCACACTTCCCTTAGAGTATCTGCAAAGGAAGACTGGTACTTTGGCAGTGGATGTTCTAAGCACATGACTGGAATCAAGAACCTTCTCAATAATGTTAAACCTCACACCACTAGTTATGTGACCTTTGGAGATGGTGCTAAAGGAGAAATCAAAGGAGTTGGAAACTTGGACTGCCCTGGAGTTCCAAATATAAATGAAGTATTGCTGGTAAAAGGCCTGACTGCTAATCTCATAAGTATCAGTCAATTATGTGATCTAGGATTCAAGGTCAACTTCTCAAAATCTGAATGTCTTGTAACTAATGAGAAACAAGAAGTTGTAATGAAAGGAGTCAGATCTAAAGACAACTGCTACTTGTGGGAGCCTGAGAACACTAACTACTCCACTGTGTGTTCTATTGCCAAAGAAGAAAAATAAGTGAAACTGTGGCACCAAAAACTTGGCCATCTATATCTAAGAGGAATGAAAAGGATTATATCCATGGAGGCAGTCAGAGGGATTCCAAGACTGCAAATTGATGAAGGGAGAGTATATGGTGAATGTCAGGTTGGTAAGCAGACTAGGATGTCACATCCAAAGTCAAGACATCTGACCACCTCTAAGGTTCTATAACTTCTACATATGGATCTGATGGGACCAATGCAGGTGGAAAGTCTTGGTGGAAAAAGATATGCCTATGTTGTTGTGGATGATTTTTCCAGATTCACCTGGATTAACTTCATTAGGGAAAAATCTGATGTATTTGAAGTTTTTCAAGAACTGTGCAAAAGAATTCAAAGAGAAAAAGAAGGGTGCATTGTCAGAATCAGAAGTGATCATGGCAAGGAATTTGAAAACAGTAAGTTTAATGAGTTCTGTTCCTCAGAAGGAATTAATCATGAATTCTCTTCTCCTATAACTCCTCAACAAAATGGAGTTGTAGAAAGGAAAAACAGGACCATACATGAATCTGCCAGAGCAATGATACATGCCAAAAGACTTCCTATTCACTTTTGGGCTGAAGTTATGAATACAGCCTGTTATGTCCATAACAGGGTCACCTTGAGAAAGGGAACCTCATCCACCATTTATGAACTCTGGAAAGGAAGAAAGCCAACAGTGAAGTACTTCCATGTATTTGGTAGCAAATGCTATATTCTGGCAGATCGTGAACAAAGGAGAAAGCTGGACCCTAAAAGTGATGAAGGAATATTTCTAGGATACTCCACCAACAGCAGAGCTTATAGGGTATTCAATTCCAGGACCAAAGTCATGATGGAATCAATAAATGTCATAGTTGATGATTATCATGAGGAAACAAATGTCCCTTGTAATGTTGAGACATTCTTTGAGACTTCAACTCAACATAATGATCTACCTAACACCACTACAGAAAACTCTGAATCAAAGGAAGCTAGCAAAAACCCTTCCATCAGAATTCAGAAAGATCATCCTAAAGAACTCATCATAGGAGATCCTAACAGTGGAGTCATTATAAGATCTAGAGAAATCATCTCAAACTCTTGCTTTGTGTCTAAAATTGAACCAAGAAATGTTAAGGAGGCTTTAACTGATGAATACTGGATTGGAGAAATGCAAGATGAATTGAACCAATTCAAGCAACATGAAGTATGGGAGTTAGTTCCTAGACCAGAAGGAACAAACATCATTGGCACAAAATGGATCTACAAGAACAAATCAGATGCTGGAGGAGTTGTCACCAGGAATAAGGCAAGACTTGTTGCTCAAGGATACACTCAAGTTGAAGGGGTTGATTTTGATGAGACCTTTGCCCCTGTAGCCAGACTGGAATCAATCAGACTCCTATTGGGAATTTCTTGTCTCCTGAAGTTCAAGTTATTTCAGATGGATGTAAAAAGTGCCTTCCTAAATGGGTACTTAAATGAGGAAGTTTATGTGGAACAGCCTAAAGGTTTTGTGGATCCAAACTACCCTGATCATGTCTACAAAGTGAGGAAAGCTTTATATGGCCTGAAACAAGCTCCTAGAGCATGGTATGACAGGTTGACAAAATTTCTCTCTGACAAAGGATACAGAAAAGGAGGCTTGGATAAAACCCTCTTTGTCAAAAATGAAGGAGGAAAGATAATGGTAGCTCAAATCTATGTTGATGACATAGTGTTTGGGGGAATGTCAGATCAAATGGTTAAACATTTTGCTGACCAGATGCAGGTTGAATTTGAAATGAGCCTCATGGGAGAATTGACCTACTTTCTTGGACTGCAAGTCACATAGATGGAAGACTCAATTTTTCTGTCTCAAAGCAAGAAACAGAACTGTGTGCCTCTCTCTACTACTGAAGTTGAATACATTGCAGCTGGTAGTAGTTGTTCTCAAATGATCTGGATGAAACAGATGCTTACTGAGTATAATGTCACACAAGATGTTATGACATTGTACTGTGACAATCTGAGTACAATCAACATTTCCAAGAATCCTATTCAGCATAGCAGGACCAAGCATATTGACATTAGACATCACTTTATCAGAGATCTTGTAGAGGAGAAGACGATTAAACTGGAACATGTTGCCACTGAGCTACAACTGGCTGACATTTTTACCAAGGCACTTGATACAAATCAATTTGAAAATTTGAGGGGCAAGTTGGGTATTTGTCAACATGAGGAAATGTAGCAATTAATTTTGCTTAAAACAAGGGATGAAGGAGATTTTTGTGTTAAGTCTATTTTGATTGGGTTAATCATATGTTTTCCTATTTCCCTCAAAATTGTTAAGAAGTTGAATAGATACTCATTTACCTCCTTCCTCTCCCGACTCTGCAATAATCCCCATTCTCTCAATCAAAGATTTCTGTCTCGTTGTTACTGGTTTTCTAAGACTCTCAAAATGTCTCAACTATCCATGACATCATCCTCTTCCAAAACGATTGTTTCATCCGCATCCTCTGATCAAGACCCTAGGGCAATCGCAACATGCATGGATTCTGAAGTCCTGGAGATTACTCCTCTTAGAGAACTGGCAGCTAACCCCTCTAAGGTTAAAAAACTGAGAACAAGGCATGCAGGAAGGTCTCAAGCTACTTCATCTGGTAATCCCTCTAAACCATCATCTTTTGTTCCCTCAGAAATAGCAAATAGGGAAGGCACAACTTATGTTCATCAAGTAATAGCTAGACTTGTTACAAGAATTCTGAATGAGAACCACGTTGTACCTGGCATTTCTGTTCCTTTAAATCAAGAATCTGCTAGTCCAAATGTTGAAATAAATCCAGATGTCTCTAAGAATGTTGAGACATCGGATGACAACATTCAGAAATCATCTGAAAATCTTGATGATATCCAGAACCCTTCAGAGAAGGATGTTGAACCACTGGTTATTGATGTGGATGAAGAATACTCTGACAATGACCTAATTGCAAATATCAACCCTAGCATAGCTAGGAGAATGATGAACAGAAAAGGTAAGCAGGATGCTGCAAAATGTCTGACCAAAGAGAAGACTGCTGATGGTGCTCATAAGAAAAACAGGTCTGAAGGCAAGACTGGTGTAGAAACTGTGAAGACTGGATTGTCCAAAGGGAAGGTGAAAACCTGAGTACATGCTGGTAGTCTCTCAAAGCCTATGAGACAACCAATAGCAAAGAAAAGGAAAGAGCCTGAACCTTTTGATTCTGATGAGGAATCAGAATTTGAAGTTGATGCTGAAGACATTCCTCTCAGAAGGAAACTCCCCTCAAGCAAAATGGCTAAAGTTCCTGAAGTCCCCACTGACAACATTTCTTTTCACCACCCTGAAAATGCCAACAGATGGAAGTATGTTTGTTTGAAAAGAATAGCCTTGGAAAGAGAACTGAACAATGGTGCCATGGAATGTAAGGAGATCATGGACCTAATTAAAACTGCTGGACTAATGAATACTGTGGTAAAGTTTACCAATTGCTATGAAAATCTTGTCAAAGAATTCATAGTGAATTTATCTGATGGATGTGCTGATGGAAGGTCAGCTGATTTTAAATGTGTCTATGTGAGAGGAAGAAAGGTTAATTTCTCTCCCTCTGAAATAAACAAATTCCTTGGAAGACCAGATGATGCTTGCCCTGAACTAGAGGTTACTGACAACCAAGTATGCCAAACCATCACTGCAAATCAAGTCAAGAGCTGGCCCTTGAAAGGCAATCTGAATGCAAGCAAGCTAAGCATGAAATTTTCCATCCTGCACAAGATTGGTGCAGCCAACTGGGTTCCTACCAATCATAAATCAACCATCTCCACAGGATTGGGAAGATTCATTTATGCTATTGGAACCAGGACAAAATTTGACTATGGCAGGTATATCTTTGATCAGACTTTAAAGCATGCTGGAAGCTATGCTGTTAAAGGCCCTATTGCCTTCCCCTCTCTCCTATGTGGTATTGTCCTTGCTCAGTATCCTGACATTCTAGTGGAGGAGATACTGTATGCAAAAGAGCCCCTGCTCTTGGGTTGCACTATAAGCTATTTCAGGGGACTCATGTTCCTGACATTGTCATGACATCAGCTGAGACATCAACTGTCAAAACTCAGTCCAAGAAATCTGATGCTATAGCTGTGCTGAAGGAAACCTGCAAAGAGCTGGAGACAAGGAAAAGGACTCTTGAGAACCTAATTGCTAGACTAGAACAGGAGGAGACTGAAGGACATAGAAGGGAAGAGGATGCTGCTGAAGATAAGCTTAATGCTGAAGATAGTGCCTCCTCTGAAGATGACAGTGCTTGAAGTTCAGTGGAGTGTCAAGCTTGCTGCTGGTACCTATTGCTGCAAGTGGTTTCAGATTTTTTTGTTGTTTTTATTACTCATTTTGGATAACTGTATAACCTATAAGTACATGTATCTTTGGCCTATTTATGGCTAAAGAGGGGGAGATTTTGTGTTAATTAATTGGTAGACATTATTTTTTCTACAGACATATTATTTCTGCTTCTCTCTATTCTCTGATTGTTTAGGGGTTTTAGCCAAAAATTTGCCAAAGGGGGAGTTTGTAAGTGTTTAGTTATTGGCATGTATTTTTGGTAAAACCAGGTGTGTAAATGTCATGACTGATGTCATAACATTCTGGGTTATTAGGTACTTTATGCAGAAAAAGAATGGCATACAGTAGTTACTCTTTATGAGTGTGTATCTGAGCATTTTGCAAAGATCACATTTATTACATTCTACCAAAATCAGTAAACAGGATTCATGTTGTCATAACCAATGTTAAGACATCCTGTACTGATCTAACAGTTATGCAGTTTGGTTAATTCTGAGATTTTTCAGGAATTTGGTTCATACATTCCAGAACAGAATCTCACGTGGACTTTAGGTTAACTAAGCTCAACCCTAATCTGGTTGATAAAGTCTTGTGACCAAGTCTTGAGGTTAACCCTAATTAACCCTAGCTTTTCGTGGAAGCCCTAACTGAAGGAACAGCTGCATATATATTCAACAGGAAGGCTGTTGGGAAAATCAACTCTTTGACAGAAGATCAACTAGGGGCTGTATAGTTTTAACTACTGTAATCCAAGCAAGTATCATTGTGATAAGTGACTTGGAGTAGGTTTTGATTGTAAGGGTTGTGTATCACTCAAAGCTTTGAAGCACGAGTGTTTGTGTCACTTGATTAAAGCTTTGAAGCAAGATCAAGTTAGGTTTATGTATCACTCAAAGCTTTGAAGCACGAGTGTTTGTGTTACTTGATTAAAAGTTGTGAAGCATAATCAAGTGTATATTCTGAAGAGTGTCTTCATTATTTCATTAGTCAATTGTTTAGTATCATTGCTGTGATTGATGGGGAGTGAGTAGGAACTCAGGTTTAAGTTGAACTTAGATTGAAGTTGCATTGGGTAGGTCTTAAGTGAAGGAGATAAACTGGTTGGTTTCTTCCTGAATTAATATCTCTTATAGTGGATTTCCTCCCTGGCTTGGTAGCCCCCAGAGTAGGTGTTGTTTCACACTGAACTGGGTAAACAATTGACTGTGTTCTTTACTGTTTTTTTTATTTACTGTCTTATAGAAAGTCAGATACGGTGTCATAACATTCACTGTGACATTGAATATCTGTTGCCAGAGTTTCAATTATGAATATTATTAATGTTATTATTATCAATATTATTATTATTATTATGAATATTATTATTGTTATTATTATGAATATTATTATTATTATTATTATTATTATGATTATGATTGTTATTATTATTATTATTATTATTTATTATGATTTTTTTTTTTGGAATGTAACAACTTTATTTCAAACCAAAAAACAGTTACACGCATGGCGATATAAAGATCCAGCCCCCCCCCCCCCCCCCCCCAAAAAAAAACCCTAAGGCAACATAAGATTCGCTAGATAATTTCTAATTCTAGGCTTTACCCAACATCTCTGAATAACAATATCAATAATCTTAGAACTTATACATAGGTTATCTTTTTTGGGGCCAAAACAATTCAGAGTTCTAAACCTCTAAGCTTCGTAAACCGTTTCTGTAAACGCCACTTTCAAAACTACTTTCAAAACTGCAGATTTGCTTCCTCTACCCTTACTATTATCCAACATCCAATTCAGCTCTTGGTCCCAACAACCCGATTGGTGCTGCACATTGAGCCACATCAAAACCTCCTTCCAAATGGTCATCACGGTGTTGCATTTAAAGAACAAATGTTGTAAATTTTCTTTTTCACTGCAGAATACACAATTTTCATTATCCAACAACTTAAATCTATATAATCTGTCTTTGATTGCGAGCCTGTTATGACAAGCAACCCAAATAATAAAACACGCTTTCCGTCTAGCCAGGTTATTAGAGAAAATATTTTTCCAAAGTACATCTGGGTCCATACTCTTCAACTCAAGATACAAACTCCCAGTGTTAAACTTATCAAACTGCAAATACTTGTTCCAGTTTACAAGCTGGCCTATTACCATTCTGCACCTTAATATCGATTTTAGGATCCAAGAACAACTGGGTTTCACCTAGACAGTCATAATCGTGTCTCCCTTGACATAGTAGCAATGTATCCATTTGATCAAGAGGTTGTCCTCTTTACTAGACAGATTCTAGAGCAATTTCAAGCCAGTTGTTGCGCCCCAGGTTTTAATGTCAATAATATTCAAACCCCCTAGTTTTTTGGTTTACAAGAATCTTTCCACGCGACATAAGCTTTCCTGGATATCTTCTCGCCCCCGACCAAATAAACGATCTATAAACAATATTCACCTTTTTAATGATAAACCTAGGAAGAAGAATGCTTTGGATCCAAAAATTCGCCATGGCAAAAATCACGCTTTTGACAAGCTGCACCCGCCCAGTAAAACTAAGGAGCTTAGAGCTCCAATGTCTGACTCGAGCCACCATCTTATCTACCAGAATAAGGCTTTGAGTAGTCGTGAGTCTCTTGCTAGAAAGAGGGATGCCAAGATACAACAAAGGAAGAGAACCTTCTTGGAATCCAGACAGATGAAGAATTTACGCTTTAGTTTCGCTATCTACATTGCCAAAGAAGATTTTGCACTTAAGGAGGTTGGCAGACAAACCTGTGGAAGAAGAGAAGTTATTAAACGCCTTCATAAGAAGCTGAACCGAACCAGCATCACCTCTCGCAAATAGAAGGAGGTCATCCGTAAATGAGAAGTTAATTATACCCAGCTTCTCACATTTGGCATGGAAGTTGAAATTAGGATTCTCACAAAGCTTAAGCAACACCATATGGAGATAATCCATCACCAATACAAATAACAAAGGAGAGAGGGGATCTCTTTGATGGAGCCCCCTCTTGGCCACCAGAAAGTCCGTAAGCTCACCATTAACTTTATACTTATAAGATACTGTGTTGATAGTCAACATCACTTAATCAATGAATTTGTGAGGAAAGTTCATTTCTTTGAGGATTGTTTCTAGGGCACACCACTCCACCGAATCATATGCTTTTTGGAGGTCCATTTGAATCATCACTCTAGGAGGACCACTATGTCTGTTATAACCTTTAATTAACTCAGAAGCCAACTAGATATTATCTTGGATGCGATTACCCGGAATAAAAGCAACTTGGCTTTGGTGCACAACTTGACTGATAACTCTACCAAGTCTGTTGGTCAACACTTTGGAGATGACCTTGTAGATTATAGAGAAACAGGAAATCGGCCTGTAGTCACTAACCTTAGCAGAATTATTGCTCTTTGAGATGAGAGTCACGATGGTATTGTTTATAGCCTTGTACGTTTTCCATTTCTCAAAGAATCCTCTCACAGCATTACAAAAATCCAACTTAATAATACTCTAACCTGATTTATAGAACTTTGCACTATAGCCATCTCCCTGTTTCCAGTGATTTCTGGTAAACAACCGCTAGTCTTCCAAACTATCGAATAATCTTTCTTACTGTTATTCAATCCCTCTGGTAACTCACAGGATCGACTAGATTGATCCTAGGACTCCTTGGATATTAAGGTTACTCTCACAATCAAACAGATATTCATGGTTGGTATTGTATAAGTGTTTGGCTTGTTTCGATCTCTCTCTCTAAGAGTCTAAAGATGTAATCAAAATGTGTATGAAAACTAAGTTATACGAATAAATGCTAATTGTAATGCTAATTGTAAAGACATATAAAACTACATGAAAATGAAGTAAATGGTTTCGACTTACAAAACGGTTAACATAAAGGGTTTCTGGAACGTAAAAGTTTGAAATGTGAAGAAAGCGTTTAATGCAAGAAATCTGTAAATGATTTTAAGTAAAAGTAGGCGTTCGAAAGACAAGACTTGAAGGTAAAGGTATGGAAAATGTGACAGTTTTCTGAAATATGAAGTGCTCGAAATATAAAGAAAACAATAAAACGTAAAACTTTGAGGAAGAGACTTCGAAGTGAAAAGACTGTAAATAAGAAAACTTGTAAATGTTGTTTGACAAAAAGAATAAAGGAAAGTACTGGAAATGGTAAAAGGTTTTCATTGACTCAGAAATACATGGTGCTATCATACATACATTTCTCTTGCATTCGTTTCCCTTGCCATGTGGTAGTTTGAATGTTATTGAGTATTTTGTATAATAGATATGACACACGAAATCCTAATACTAAGACTCCTATTTATACTAATTCGACCCTAACGGTCTCGCTATAGGATTACGCCACGTTTCTAACATGCAAGACAATGCTTCTTTCATCTTTCCACGTGTCCCCAAATGCTCCAACACATAACTTTCAAACTTTGAAAGTCCCGCTTCCATTTGAATTTTAAATGCTTTGGTGTTTCTTCGTTTCGAACACTCTCCCCAAACACAGCCTCGCTGTTGTTTCGAGACTCCTTTAGATATGTTCCCATAATTGCCGCTCGAAGCTCCAAGCTTTGACACACTTATTCGAAACACTGCTTCTGCTACTTCGAAATACGACGCTTAATTCCATTTCGATCAAAATGTTTAACTTATTTGGCTTCTAAATAACATTATCAAAATCTTCAGCCAACAAAATGCCCCTTTAAAATATGTATTTCGATTCCTCTGAGAAATACCTATTTTAAACATCTACACAAGATTTTGATAGGACTTTCGAATCATCGTAACATTTAATGCATTTGACTCCAGTCACATCAATCATAGCACCTTTTGGATTCCTTAACCGCCCGGAGTCACTTCACAGCGTGGTGCAGTTATCAGTAATGATTATCTTTTAAATCACGCCTATTACCTATATTAACTTCACGCCACCTCTTCATCACACCAACCCATGATCTCCACGTATCACACCTCTATTCGGTGGATGTTTAAACTTACCATTATAAAACATCAACTTAATCTTCCTCTTTCCTTTTCACACTCTAAATCTTTCACACTCTGAATTTTTACCCTCCTTCTCTCATAAAACAATCTAAGCTTTCAAACATCTTTCAAAATGTCTTCTTCTACTTCATCCCAACTCAAGAAAGTCTCCAAGAAGAAAGGAAAAACTACAGGAGCTACCATGGAAAGTAAAATCATCACCATCCAAGGCCAATCTGCTCTTGCCCCTCAGATGATTTCCAAAGAAAAAGAAATGCTGTATGCGTCACAGGTACTCATTCCTACCCATGTTGCTGGTAAGAGGTTAGCTTTAAATGGCCCTCTTACGGTTTTTGAAATATTAAAGGACACCAGGACAATTTTTCCCGTCTGTTATAGCTTCAAACCCTTATTCAACAAAGTGGATGCCCCTAGGGCAGTAGAATCTCCTAGTTCAAATACCGTAGAAACCCCAACTGTTCCTCCCAAGGACCCCTTTGTTTTGGATTATGTAAAAAGTAATTTTAAGCCATTTCGATCTTGCCCTACTTCTGATATTGCTTATCAAAATTGGTTCACGAAAGTAGAAGCCAAGAAATCCCAGCAATGGGAAGAATTAGGCATTTATAACCTGATTAAGTTATTGAAACCTGGTTTCACCTACAGCCACCCTCTGCTATTCGCGTCCCTTTATTTCTGGGACAGTACCTACAACACTTTCCATCTCCCAGGTGGAATGATCACCCCAACCTTCTTCGATATAGCGGCCATTACTGGGCTGTCGCCAGTGGGAGAAACTTATGTTCCTGACAACGAAGAGCACTCAAGCATAATTGACTTCGAAGTCAAGTTAGCCAGTTTTTCCAAATTTATCAGTCATTATCATGCTGAAGGGGACAATGTGTCTGACGTAGAGCACATTGCTTTTTTAACCCTGTGGCTGTCAAGATACGTTTTCTGCAGTAGATCCCTGCAGGTAGCTAGTAGGTTCATTCCTCTAGCTAGGGATTTACATGAAAATCGAAAAGTGTGCCTAAGTGAATTACTCTTAGTTGACCTCTATGAAAGCCTGAGGTCAGCTGTTTCGAGCCTCAAATCCCACACCTCCAAAAACATTTTATTGGCTGGCCCATTTTGGTTACTCCAACTATGGCTAAATGCCATGTTCGAACCTTCCTTATCAACCGCCAATACCATTGATGAGCAGGATTCTGAGATAAGTGATAGGATAGTCGAAGGCACTAGGCTTCGAAGACTAACTCCTAATGATGACAAAGATGACTTCAAAGTTCAATTCTCGAAGTACATCATGATATTCTCCAAAAGGCATAAGTTCGAAGAGAGCATGGCGCCTTTTGCTTCGAGGGCTCATGGACCTTCTTGGTTCACCATGGCTCTCTCAGAAGCCATCAAGAGCAAGGAGACTCAGGATGTATGGAGAGCTTTCTTGCTGCCTAGACTCATTTCTTCAAGGATAACCCCAGCCAAGAACCAAATTCTTCTCTTTGCCTACCAACCAAACTTCGTTTCGAGGCAGTTTGGCTTATGCCAACTGATTCCTGAACCTTTGTTCCAAACTGAGAGCGCCATCACTTCTGGACGAACTTTCAAGGCAAGGGAAGCCAAAATACAGCAAGAACAATATCAAGGCTTTGCCCAATTTGAGCTGATAGCCTTCGAACCTACCCATCTCGCGGCTAAAGGATTTCTGGAGTGGTGGATTAAGTTTTATCAAACTTATATGTTCAATACACTTACAATTTGATAGAAACTAATTGATGCCTTCGATGTGCAGGTACCAGCAAAGAAAGGTATGTTTACTCATGCCAAAGAGATTAAAGCTTTTCAAAATTATTTTGAAACTACTTACGACCCCACGCGCTTGGACTCCACTGTGCATCAAGCAGCTGAGACCTTGAAGGAAAAATTTAAACAAAAAGTTTCTAAGTTAAAACTTCCTTCAGGGCTGTCACCTGAGGATAGGTATAGGTTGGCATTCGAAATGCATCCACCTAAATTTCCCAGATTACCTACCTCAGAACTGGCTCTGGCTTGGTTTCCCCCATATCCATGGTGGTTTACTTGCAAAGAGATGTTCAAATATCTTCAAAGGAAACCAAAGCCATCTGAGACTGTGACATGGGCTCGATACTGGCTTCATGATTTCCCAGGACACCTTCGATACGACCTTTCTGCCATGTCAATTAAATCTGATCAAGGCACAGGTGCGAATGCTTGGGAAATCCCAAATGTCTTTTATTTTCCATATCTTTAACCTTTGCTTTAATTGTTTCGATTTTCAGCTATCAGGATAAAGACAGCTGCCTCGAAGTCGAAGGAAGGGAGTGCCTCTCAAGCCTCCATCGAAACTACTGAGAAAGCGACTCCAGCCGAAACAACTACTACTGCTGCAACTACAACAACAACAATAATGCCAACAACAACAAGTGTTCCAATTCCAACGGTAATCACTTAGCCTTGATGTTTCGAATTCACTCAAGCTTTATGGTTTACATCTAACTTTTCGTTAAAATTCTTTCAGACCAACAAGCTTCCTCCTACTACTCCCAAGAAGCGGAAATCAAGCACCACTGGGGAAGACCCCAAGGCTGGAGGAAACTTAAATACTGCTTCGAAGAAGAAGCTAAAGAAAGATACTTCTAAAAGCACTGTTCCGACTAGTGTCTCTGGACTCGATTCCAGGGATGCTGCTCCCTTACCCAAATCCAAAAATCCACCTTCGACCTCCAACCCAACGTTGGAACGTATAGCTAGTAACCTCTCCTCTGAGGGTCCACAGGTAAATTGAACCTCTAAAAATTGTTTCTAATACTAACTTCTTATTACCTTGGTGAATGTCTTTCTTTAACATTCTGCTGTTCCTTGCAGAACATCTTGAATCCAACTTCCACCATTTCGACCTCACCATCCAGGGCCGCTGCTCCGCTCAACTCCTCTCCTCAAGGAGATTCCAGCAACTTAGTCCAAAATAAAGGTTCCTCCAATATGGCGGTTCTGGCTGGAAATTCTGAACAACAGGATGATCAAGGTACCTCCATTCCTCTGAAAGAGGTGAACGAAACAATACTTCAAACGTCTGCAGAGGATTCGCAAAGGGCTTCTCTTCAAAAGTCCCCTCTTGAAACTCTTCAAGAGGACCCAAAGGACACTCAAACTGAAGAAGAGAAAGCTGATTCTGGGCAAAGAGCCGAAGAATCTGCAGACGAAGAATCTGAGGAGGAAAATGCCAATGACGAGGAAAATGTCAATGAAGGTTCGACTGCTGGGACGGAGTCTAACGCAAATAGCAGCGAAAGGGATGGTATCGAAGTGGTAGATTTGGACAAGGATGAAGAAGACCAAGAGCACGAAGCAAATGAAGGGGATGGTAATGCAATCAACGAACCCCTAGAGGTTGAAACAAACGTGGTTCCCCTACGCGTGGAACTCCCCCAATCCTCTCTGTCTCGAATGACTGACGAGGAACTGGCACTTCTGAGACGAAATGACCCTATTGGGTACATGAAGGCAAAGTTGGCTCAGAGGGACGTCCCACTCGCTAGGGCTGGCACAAGTTCAACCAGCTATCCTCTTCCCACAGATGAAAGAGTTGTTCTTCTTAACAAAATTAGGAGAACTATTCTCAATGTGGATATATTCGAAGTGCTTAAGCAAGATAGTACTGCTTGCTATACTATGAAGGAGCTGCTCACAAAGGTCAATCTTTCCACCTGCTCTTTGCCAGTTAGTACTCTCTTGTTCGATCTTCAGAATTTGCTGGACAACGTAACTGGCTACCTTCTCCAAGACGAATCTGCTGCCAAGAAGGTTCAAGAGAAACGCATTGCCATGGATGCCGCTTATGAACAAGCTTCGAAACTCTCTCAAGAAGCTGAGGATCAAGCTATGCATCTGAAGCAGGCGAAAACTGATTATGAGGCTCGAGCTGAGTCCATTCTCATTTGGGAAAGGCAGATTCTGGAACTTCAATAGAAAGTTAAGGAGGCTAAGGAACAACAACTAGCCTTCGAAACCAATCCTGCAGGTAACCAATTCAAAGAGCTTCTCAACCAGGGGCTTGCAGAAATGGAGACTGCAGAACAACTTAAAGGAGAAGTGGCAACCTTGGAAGGAGCCAGGCGGTTCGCTCAGCAGAAACTTGAAACATTTCGAAGCACCTTTAATCGATTGAAAAATAATGCTTATTTCTAGATTTTGATGTTTATCTGACTATAATTTTGGTTTCTTACATGTAATATTCGAACAACGCCATTTTGGCATTCTATCTTGCCATCTTGGCTTTTTATAATATTTTGTTTACGTTGTTACTATTCGAATCTCCCGCATGCTTGGCTTATATTTCTTTAAATACTTCCCATTAACCTTTAGGACACGTTTATCATCCAAGAGTTCTTCGACTTCGTATGCATTGTTTGAGAACACTTTTAATATTCGAAAAGGTCCTTCCCAATGAGGTGACCATTTACCTGACGCTTTATTCTTCTTATCCATAGGCAATATGACTCTCCAAACCAAGTCATTAATAATGAATACTTTTTTCTTCACCCTTTTATTGTATGTTCTGGCCACTCTTTCTTTTTGCCTCATCAAAATTTCCAACGCATGTAATCTAATTTCGTCCAACTCAACTAATTCATTCATCATCATTTCCCAATATAATGCAGCTGGGATTTCGTTTTGTCTCTGAATTCGAACTGATTGCAGATGAATTTCTACTGGTAACACTGCATCATGACCAAATGTAAGTTGGAAAGGCGTAGTGTTAGTAGCTTCCTTAGGAGATGTTCTACAAGCCCATAACACTTGGTCCAGAGTTTTGTGCCAATTTCTTGGCTTCTTGCCAATATGCTTCTTGATTAATCCTATTATTACTTTATTTGCTGCTTCGACTTGTCCGTTTGCTTGAGCATAATATGGTGTTGATGTTAGCAATCTAAACCCCATTTCTTGGGCAAATCCTTGCATCTTTCTACCAGTAAATACAGAGCCTTGGTCTGTAGTTATGCTTTCTGGCAATCCAAACCTATAGATAATATGCTTTTGTATAAATTCAATAATTGCCTCTTGATCAGCAACTACCAGAGGTATAGCTTCGATCCATTTGGTAAAATAATCTACTCCCACCAAGATGTATTTCTGTCCTTTGGACAAAGCAGGATTTATTTCTCCTATCAAATCCAATGCCCATCCTCTAAATAGCCATGGTTTGATGATCGAATGCAACTCACTTGCAGGGGCATGTTGAATTCCTGCATGTTTCTGACATTCCTCACATCCTTTAGCAAAGTCTATGCAATCTTTGAGCATGCTAGGCCAATACAAACCGTATCGAAATAGCAACCATTTCATTTTATGGCCTGCTTGGTGTGCCCCACATGCCCCATTATGGACTTCAGACAATGCTAAATATGCCTCACTCTCTCCTAGGCATTTCAATAATACACCCTCTTGAGTCTTTTTGAACAATTCGTTCCCCATGAGGAGATATGACAATGCTCTATATTTTGTTTTTCTATCCACCTTTAGAGTTGGGTCTGCTAAATAACTCTTCAATGGACTTCGCCAATCTGCATTTGACAAAGTATTTATGGCTAGTATTTCGAATCCCTGTTTCTCAGCATATCCCAATCTCATACTTTCCAGATCCGATGGTGTGAATCTAGTAGCCATAACTCTTCCCCTTAATTCGACCAAATCCTTAAAGTTCTTGGTAGACACTTTATAACCTGAAGCCAACTGCGCTAAGTCATTTGCTTCTTGGTTCTCTATTCTTGGTATGTGTTGAATATCCATGTATTCAAATTTCCTTAATAGCCTATTGACTATGACGAAGTATACCATTAAATTTTCCTTTATGCACTTGTATTCCTTTGTGATTTGTTTGACCACTAATTCAGAGTCTCCTTTAATTTCGACTCTGGTTGCCCCCAATTCCAACAAAGCTTCAAGTCCAACAATGAGCGCTTCATACTCAGCTTCGTTGTTCGAACAACGAGGACCATCTAATTTATACTTGAATTTTGTTGGAATTCCTTCAGGAGAAATTAGAAGGACTCCAACACCACTTCCATTCCTGTGGGTTGAACCATCAAAGTACAATTTCCATGGTTGCATTTCGACGTAACTCATGCTTGTCTGCTCAACCAACGAATGGTCCACAATGAAATCAGAAATCACTTGACCTTTCATAGCTTTTAAAGGCATGAAAGTCAATGAATATTCTGTCAAGGCTAAAGCCCACTTGCCAACTCTGCTATGCATTATTGGTTTTGAAAGCATATGTTTAATGACATCGAAGTGAGATGAAACATAAACATCAACAGGTTTTATATAATACTTGAGTTTCATACAAGAGAAATATAAACAGAGACATAGCTTTTCTAAATTGCTATATCTGGTCTCTGCATCATTTAGCACTCTACTTAAATAGTATATGGCTCTTTCGACGCCATTGCTATCCTCTTGTGCTAGCATACTACCTATACTAACTTCAGAGGCAGATATGTACAATCTCATGGGCTTCCCCCATGATGGTGGAGACAAAATAGGAGGCTGAGAGAGATATTCTTTTATTCTGTCAAACGCCTCCTGGTGAGCTTCGTTCCATTCGAATGCTTGACCTTGCTTCAGACGAAGTAACGGAGAGAAAGCTTGGGTTCTTCCACTCAGGTTCAAGATGAATCTTCTGAGGAAGTTAATTTTCCCTAGCAGAGATTGCAACTCCCTTTTTGACGCAGGTGCTTTCGTCTCCATTATGGCTTTGGTTTTGTTCTGGTTGATTTCGATTCCTTTCTTGTGGACCACAAAACCAAGAAAATCTCCAGCCTGCACAAAAAATGCACATTTAAGGGGATTCATCTTTAAGCCATGCTTTCTCATTCGCTCAAATGATTGGCTTAAATGATGCAAATGTGCTTCTGCAGATATAGATTTGATGACTATATCGTCAATATACACCTGCATGAAGGTTTCGATGAAATCATGAAAAATTGAATTCATCGCCCTTTGATAAGTTGCCCCAGCATTCTTTAAACCAAAAGGCATTACCACCCATTCGTAGGTGCCTAAGGCTCCTGGGCAACGAAATGCTGTTTTTGCAACATCTTCTTCAGCAATGAAAATCTGGTTATACCCAGAGTATCCATCTAACATACTCAAGTATTCGAACCCTGCAGCAGAATATTTCTGCCACGGGCATGGAATATTCATCCTTAGGGGTTGCAGTGTTTAAATCCCTAAAATCTATGCAAATTCTTAAAGAACCATTTTTCTTAATAACCGGTACTATGTTTGCTAACCATTCAACGTACCTTGTTGTTCTGATGAATTTGCAGCGTAGCAACCTTTCGATCTCAGCTTTAATTTTTGTGAGAAACGCTGGTGCGAATCTTCTGGGAGTTTGTTTGATGGGCCTCTTGCCATCTTTGATTGGCAGTCTGTGTTCGACCAATTCCCTCTTTAAACCAGGCATCTCATCATAATCCCATGCGAAGCAATCTTTGTTTTCCTTAAGGACTTCGATCACTTTCTTCTTGAGGCCTGGGCTAAGTTTAGCACTTATGTAGGTTACTCTTTTCGTTTTTTCATCCCCTAAGTTGACTTCTTCGAGCGGATCCTGTGCCAACATTTTGGCACCTGAGTTTATGGGGTCCCTTTCGAAGCCTAAGGGTTCTTTATCATAGATGGCATCCAACCTTTGATCCATCTCAGACTCTTTGAAGGGTGAGCATTTCGAACCCTCCCCACTAACTTCGTTCGTCTTTATAGTTGATTTATTTATTTCAGCCTCTAAGGCCGCTTTTGATTTGTTCTCAGCCATATAGGCCGAAATCCTTTCGAAAAAGGTAGACTCAGTCATGGCTAAGGTTGTCGAAGTCCCAGCCTGCTGGCCGTTTTTGTATAGTGCTTTCGACTTCCTCTTCTTCACTGATTATTGTTCTATCCCAGTAAAGGCCGTCATGACGAAGTGTCATGTAGTAGTGGGCGTTTCTAGTTTCATTAATCTCATCATTTGGAACACATGGAGCAATCTTTGCCAGATTTTTATCATAGTCCCTTTTGTCAACTAAATTGACAATTGACATAAAGTAACTCTGGTCTGCTTCGATGTTTTCCACGATTCCATCATCTCTCCACAGAACTAGTCGCTGATGCATTGACGAAGGAACTGCCCCCACGCCATGGATCCACTCTCTTCCCAGCAGCAGGTTATAGTTGGCCTTGGCTTCGATCACCATAAACATGGTGGGCCTACAGCTTGAGCCTATTGTCAATTCCAACTGGACCACCCCCAGTGTTTTGCCCACTTTTCCCTCATAATTGGACAGAACCATATTATGGGGTTTGATATCTCCTTCGCGGATCTCTAATCTTTTTAGCATGAAATGGGGTATCAAATTGACTGCAGCACCCCCATCCACTAGAACTTTGTTCACACCATGGACACCAACTTTCGCCCGAATGAAAAGTGGTTTGAGATGGTTCTTCATTGCAGGTTCTGGACGTTCGAAGAACGCATTTTGTTCCTCAACAACCCCATTGTCCATCACGTAGTAGCACACGGGCCTATGTTTCATCAAATCTGTGGTGTCTTCCTCCTCATATTCGTTGATTTCGGTTTCCTGCCCAAATTCGCAGGGAAGCACAGACACCACGTTACAGTTCAAGTTGAATGAAGACTCCCCCTCCAATTCGAAGTTATCTGTTATCATATCTTCGTCCTCTTCCGGGCCTGGAGTGTATTCCTTTGGTTCATCGCGTTGTTCTTCAGAGAAGAGCCTCCTATTGACTGGAGGTTTATCTTCAGTTTGATTTTTTGGTTTGTTGGTGCTAGATTCACCTTGGTTTTTCGTTGAAGTATCCCCTTTGTTTGCCACAGCTTCTCTCTCAGCCTTTCGAATCCTTTGTTGTCTGCGCCACTGGGATCTTGATATGGGGTTCCTTCCTTTGTAATTCTCTAATCTCACTTCCTCCCTTTTTGCCGTGTTGAATTGCTTCCTGTACGTCACAGCATGGCGTGCATTTCGTTCAGCGTTTCTCCATCTATCTTTGCCTTTGTCATTTCTGACTCGTAACCATCTATCGGTTGGCACTTCAGCAGGGAGTTTGAAAGTTACTCTTCGAGCAGCCTTGGGGTGAGGGCTATCAGGCCTTCGCTGTTTGTGTCTGCTGTTGAAACGTGGGCCCATCTGGGCAGTTTCTTGATGGTTCTAGCAAGGGGCGAAGGGAATCGTTTCGAAGGCCCTGGCCATGCTTTGGTCATACACAGCAGAACACCTTGGGCAAATCAAGCACTTGGTTGCCCCTTTGTAGCAGCGAAACATAAACTCCAGCAAACTTTCCCCAGCCTTGGGATAACACCTAAAAAGCTGGTTATCCTGGCGCCAATTGTTGCCAGTTCGAGCCCTCTGTACCCTTTCGAAATTCGCAGCAATTCTTTGATTGCAGAGGATGCTGCACCTGGGGCACAATATCATGCCCGAATCTCCTTTGTGGCATGTCATGAGATAATCTTTGAGACTAGCATCTCCAGTGTGATTATCCCCCATTCTGTACTTTTCTTTTTCTAAGTATTTTTCCACTTCCTCCATCTCAGAGCGAGGTCTTTCCATATCCACCATATTTATTTCCACATCCCCCTCTTTAGCTTCATCATCACCCCATCCTGTGGGCTTTATATCCTCAATCTGAACCTTCGAACTCTCTGGGGCAGAATATTTGACCAAATAGTCAAATTTTCCACTGGGTTCCCCTAGAGTGTCCCATATTTCCTTCTGAGGGGAAATTGGCTGCGTGATTTGGACTTTCTCCAATTCCAGCCTCAAGCTCTCAGTGCCTTGTGTTAATCCTTCGTTTTGATTCCCCTGGCCTTCAGTAGCCTGGGTTTCTCCTGCAACAGCTATAGGTGCAGCAATCGAAGTCTCTGGCGTATTCTGGATGTCTTTAGTGACCTCCTCGCTGGCTTTGACCATCACCCAGTTTTCAATTCCAGTACCCTTCTCTTCTGTTAGGGCGTCGCTTCGATCAGTTTCCACCATGTTGACCTCTCCAATGCATGCAGGCTCGGAGTAGTTGGTGTCTGCGACGTCCAAGGGATCTTCGTCCACTTTCATCTTCACCTTATCAGCAAACTTTAGTCTGCCATCTTTGATCGCGTTTTGAATCAAGTCCCTGAAAAGAAAACATTGTGAGGTCTTGTGGCCTAGGAAACTATGATATTTGCAAAATCCCCTCTTCTTTCTCTGATCCAAAGGAGGTATTTTGACATTTGATGGCACAATTAGTTGGCCATCCTTGACAAGCAAGTCAAAAATTTCGTCACATTTAGTGACGTCGAAGGTATAAACCTTCTTTGGAAATTTGTCACTTTTCTCATTTTCAACAATATCTTTCCCTTTTGTGGGAACTAACATTTTGCAGGAGTAAGGCGGGGCCTGTTTTAATTCAGCGAGGTCGATTTCGACCTCTTCGAATTCGAATTCAGGGTATTCTTCTGCTTCCTCAGTCCCAACGTAGGAAATCCTTTCTTTCTTGCTATTCTTAAAGACTCTGGCTTTTTCGGCCTTTAGTCTTTCGACCTGTCGAACCCTATCGGCTAACTGAGCCATATCCCTCAAATACTGAGTGTCTAGTTTCTTTCGAATAGAATAATCCAAGCCACCGGCGGCCATTTCGACTAACTCATGTTCAGGCACTACTGTGTAACATCTGGATTTCAAAAGCCTAAATCTATTCAAATAATCATCTATGGGTTCGGTGAACTTTCTCTTAACACTGGCCAGTTCCTTCAAACTTATTTTCGATTGTCCCATGTAAAATTGTTCATGGAATAATCTCTCTAAGAGAGTCCAAGTGTCAATGGACCCAGGGGGCAAAGTGGTAAACCATGTGAAGGCGTTTTTTGTCAAGGAACTTGGGAAGTATTTGATCCTGAGATCTTCATTATTGGCTATATCTCCCGCTTCGGTCAGATATCTCGCTATGTGTTCGACTGTTGACTCATTGGTATCCCCAGCGAACTTTGTAAATTTAGGGACTTTATATCCCCTTAGTAAATCAGTATGCATTATGCAATCCAATATAGGAGAAGCGTAATTTGGCCTCCTCATTCCTGTGTTGAGGCCATTCTGGGCCATGACCCTCTCTATCATGGTGGTTAGGTTGTTTTCTGCCAAGATGTTATCGTTTCGAATCCTATGAACGACGGCATCGACATCTTAATTTCGACCAACCAAAACAACTCCCCTAGGTTGTTCTTCTCGAAATTCTGGGGCTTCTGGCCTTTCGACCCTTGCCCCTGGTTCCATAACTTCCCTTTGTGGACCCGGGATTATTGGGGGCTTCTAACCTTGGTGCCCTGGCCCCTAAGTTAACTTCTTCTCTGGGTGGTCTATAAATTGGGTCGTTAGCAATTTGTTCTATAACAGGCATGTTTGTTCGAAATCCCGCCTGGTTCTGCCTACGCCTTTCTGGAGGAGCAAAGAAATCTGTTATTCGACTCATATTGTCAGCGTTTTCCCTGTTCGTCACGGTCACATTCTGCACTATTGGGGCAAATATCTCCTGCATGGTTTGCGCTAACACCCCTATCATATTATGGTTACCGTCATCCATCAATTGCCTAAAAGCCAACTGGTTATCTATGGTTAGGATATGCAATGTGCTATAACCCACCGACCCTTGGTTATTTGTCATAAACTGATTCGCCCCAGACCCAGACCCTAGTTGTGGAGATGAATTCGATGTGGAATTGTGTAAACCTGCCATAAAAGATGTTGGCATTCCATAAGAGGAATTTCTGATTCTATTCCCATCGAAACCGGGTGGTCTAGTTAATAGGGTGGCGAAATGGGATTGTGTCCCTGATGGTGGAACGAATCCCCCAGGGTAGCCCATAGTTCCAGTATTTCCTAAGATCGAACTATTAGTTGATATGCCACTCACTCCATTGGTGGCTATGTTACTGGTCGAAGATGCAACAGACTGTGCATTCGAAGGGATTACATTAGATGTTCCGCTCGAAATGGACGCGTTAGTGCCTGTTGCATGTGGGCCACTTTGGTCCCCTTGTTGATTGTCTGAATTAGACATTTTGTCCAAAAGTTTTCTTCTGGATAAAGGTTGGTTGCTGTTGGTTATCTTACCACTTCTCAGGTTCATAAAACAGCAAACTTCTCGAGTTCCAACGTTTTTGTAATGGTTACGTCTCAACAATCCTTAATTCTGATATCCAATTATTGGTCCCACCGGGTGTGCCAATTTGTTTCCAGTGATTTCTGGTAAACAACCGCTAGTCTTCCAAACTATCGAATAATCTTTCTTACTGTTATTCAATCCCTCTGGTAACTCACAGGATCGACTAGATTGATCCTAGGACTCCTTGGATATTAAGGTTACTCTCACAATCAAACAGATATTCATGGTTGGTATTGTATAAGTGTTTGGCTTGTTTCGATCTCTCTCTCTAAGAGTCTAAAGATGTAATCAAAATGTGTATGAAAACTAAGTTATACGAATAAATGCTAATTGTAATGCTAATTGTAAAGACATATAAAACTACATGAAAATGAAGTAAATGGTTTCGACTTACAAAACGGTTAACATAAAGGGTTTCTGGAACGTAAAAGTTTGAAATGTGAAGAAAGCGTTTAATGCAAGAAATCTGTAAATGATTTTAAGTAAAAGTAGGCGTTCGAAAGACAAGACTTGAAGGTAAAGGTATGGAAAATGTGACAGTTTTCTGAAATATGAAGTGCTCGAAATATAAAGAAAACAATAAAACGTAAAACTTTGAGGAAGAGACTTCGAAGTGAAAAGACTGTAAATAAGAAAACTTGTAAATGTTGTTTGACAAAAAGAATAAAGGAAAGTACTGGAAATGGTAAAAGGTTTTCATTGACTCAGAAATACATGGTGCTATCATACATACATTTCTCTTGCATTCGTTTCCCTTGCCATGTGGTAGTTTGAATGTTATTGAGTATTTTGTATAATAGATATGACACACGAAATCCTAATACTAAGACTCCTATTTATACTAATTCGACCCTAACGGTCTCGCTATAGGATTATGCCACGTTTCTAACATGCAAGACAATGCTTCTTTCATCTTTCCACGTGTCCCCAAATGCTCCAACACATAACTTTCAAACTTTGAAAGTCCCGCTTCCATTTGAATTTTAAATGCTTTGGTGTTTCTTTGTTTCGAACGCTCTCCCCAAACACAGCCTCGCTGTTGTTTCGAGACTCCTTTAGATATGTTCCCATAATTGCCGCTCGAAGCTCCAAGCTTTGACACACTTATTCGAAACACTGCTTCTGCTACTTCGAAATACGACGCTTAATTCCATTTCGATCAAAACGTTTAACTTATTTGGCTTCTAAATAACATTATCAAAATCTTCAGCCAACACTCCCCCAGAGGCAGTGATATCCCTAATGCTCTTAAGGCCAATTAAAATCTCCTCTTCAGATATAGGCGCAACCAGTAAGTCACCTTGATCTCTATTTAACTGCCTTCCTCTTCTCATAGCATCCACATCAATACCCACTATGTTAAAACTCGATGTGCCAACCAACTTACCATAGAAATCAAACACTTCCTCCATTATCTCATTCTGGGTTGTAATTTGAGATCCATTATCCCTACTCAAACTCAGGATCTGAGACTGTCTGGTTTTTTCCTTTAAGGGTAGCATGGAAGTAAATATTGTTGCCATCACCTTGTCTAATCCAATCAACTTTGGCACGTTGCATCAACATCTGTTCATCAAGGTTATTAAGGTACACCAACTCTTCAGTATTGATTCTAACCTGCTTAATAATAGAAGGATTCATTCTATCCAATCTCAGCAGCTATTGGGATTCATATAACTTGTCTATAGCTTTGTGGATTTGCCCCTGAATGCCTCTAAAAGAATGGTAAAGCTCCCTAATAATAGGTTGAAGTCTTTGCAGCTTTTTCCAGAGGGTATACATGCTGCCACCCATTATAGGAATCTCCCAACTAGCCTTAATTTTTTCCAGACAACCCTCATTCTCAATCACAATATTCAAAAATTTAAATTGATGATGCTTTAACTGGGTCAGAGCGGGGCCTTTAAGCCATAACATAACATGATTAGATGTACTTGGTTCCATTATGAACACGGAAGAGTTCAGATGCAACTGGTGTCAGGTAATGTTGCCAATGAGCCTATCAATCCTAGAATAAATCGTGCCGCTGGCTTGTTTATTAGACCAGGTAAAATGATCACCTTGGTTGTCCTTCTCAAACCAATTAAGGGTATTCATCATGCTGACCAAATCCTCATATTCAGACTCCATAATAGATTTACCTCCTATCATGTCATTGGCCCTCATAACATTGTTAAAATCACCCATAATTCACCAAGGTTCATTATTCAACGGTTGAAGATTAATAATGTCACCCCATAGGGCTCTCCTCTCCTTAAGGGTATTCCAAACATAAACCCTCGTACACCAGAAAAGCAGTTACCCTGCTAAATTGTGGACTCCTACATGAATCAAATGATCATTGCTCCTATCATGGACAACCTAAATTTTATTGGCATCATACATCATCCAGATTCTCCCATTCGTGTGGTCTTGGTAGTTGTCAAGCCATGACCATTGAACCCCAAATTTATTCCTGATAGAAACTGCTTTATTGCTCTTAACTCTAGTTTTAGCTAAAATAACCAACTCTGGATATAGCCTTTTAAGGCGGGAACTAACCTCTCTATATTTTCCAGCATCATTAATGCCCCTGACATTCCAAGATAATATCATGGTGGAGGTTCCATGTACACTCCAGATTCATTCCACAATCTAAGAGTGTTAAACCCATCCTCACACGCAAAATCAACATCACTGGGGGAGTTTTGTGATTGAGAGTTACCTTTTTTTCCCCATTGTTGGTACTTCTATCCAGGGGACCGATGGTTCAGGCATATCAACATTCGCTTTATGAATAAATTTACAACTATCTTGCTCTTCTGGAGGAACCTTCAGGTTTTCCTGTGACCCTTTAGCATTCCATATCTTCACAGATTTAGGTCTCTCTTCCATACATTGGTGGCCCACTTTCCTGCACTTCTCACAGTATTTCGGTTTCCATTCGTATTCTACCTTCTGAGTTAGTTTCTTACATTCATTGTCCTTAATAAGAATGCTCTCCCTCAACTTGGTAGTGATATCCACTTCCACAAGTGGCCTAACATATGTCACTCTCAATTTGTTAGCGGTGCATTCATCTGAGCATATTAGCGTACCTAGAACACTGCCAATCTTCCTTAAACTTTTTTCTCCCCAAAGATGAAGAGGTAGGTTTGGCAGGGTCACCCAAATCGATAAGTTCCTAAGCATATCTCCACTGAAGTCAAATACTTGATGCCATTATTTCAAAATCATAGGAACTCCGTGAATAAAGTAAGACCCTTTCATAACCACTTGATCATGTCCCTGTGGGAATTAAAGCTCAGAAGAAAATAACCTTGTTCATGGTAAAAAATCCCAGGCAGTTGAACAAATTTCCAGAATTTCACCATGAATTGCTTAACAGCTTTCATGCTTAAATCTTTACCAAGAGCGTACATGATCAGAGTTGTGTCCCAGAACTTCAATTCAGATTCAACATCCTCTGATTCAATTTCAACTTCGAATTCCCCATCAACAATTTTGGGGGCTACAAACCCTAATGTCAATTCATTCATGGGTAATTTGTTACCACTAATTACATCCACCTAGAGCTTTTTCTTACCCTTTTCCACCATTGTATCCAATTTAGGGTTTTCCAAAAGAACATGGAAGATGAGTTCTTCTTCAGAGCTTGCCCCAGTAACAGCCTCATCCAAAACCCCATTGGCAACACTTGAAACATGACTTGTCCCCGCTATATTCTCAGAGTTCAGGGGTGTGTTCGGTGGAGTAGACACCTTCTTCTTTGGCCTTCCTCTCCCCCGCGTTATTGCCAAAAGTGAAAGATACAACCACCGTTCGCAGCGACAACCCCGGTTGGTCCCTAAACCCGAAGGCTAGGACTTTAAACCTGATCGAGATCACCACCACAAGGATGGGATCTAGAAAATGAAACCCTTGAGTGAATACCAGAAATCGCCCCCTCCGTAGTCGGAAATCGCCTCTCACTACTATTTGGTTTATGAGTAAAAAAATCATAATTATTATTATTATTATTATTATTATTATTATTATGATTATTATTATTATTATTATTATTATTATTATTATTATTATTACTATTATTATTATTATTATTATTATTATGAATATTATTATTATTATTATGAATATTATTATTATTATTATTATTATTATGAATATTATTATGATTATTACGAATATTATTATGAATATTATTATTATAATTATGAATATTATTATTATGAATATATTATTATTAATATTTATTATTATCATTATAGTTATAATTATAATTATAATTATAATTATAATAATAATGATTATTATAACTATTATAATAATAATAATAATAATTATAATAGTTATTATTATTATTATTATTTATTATTATTATTATTATTATTATTATTATTATTATTATTATTATTATTATTATTTTTATTATTATTATTATTATTATTATTATTTTTATTATTGTTATTATTATTATTATTATTATGAATATTATTATTATTATTATTATTATTATTATTATTATGAATATTATTTTTATTATTATTGTGAATATTATTTTTATTATTATTAATATTATGAATATTATATTATTATTATTATGAATATTATTATAATTACTATTATTATTATTATGAATATTATTATTATTATTATCATTACTATGATTATCATTATTATTATTATGAATATTATTATTATTATTATTATTATTATTATTATTATTATTATTATTATTTAAGGATATCATATTAAATTTGCTTTCACAATGTGTTAACATTTGTTTGAATTTGTTTATTTTGTCAATTACATTAAGAAATTTGTAGGATACTCTTAATTAAATTAATGCTTCATTTTCACAAAATAAAACTTCATTCATTAGTTGTACATATTACACAATGATAAAATTGACAAATATACAAAATAATCTACCTTTCTATTGATATTGTAAGAATCAATGATATCTTTTAAGCAACACTCTAGTTGACCAAAGAAGAAATCAAACAATCCAATAAAATCAACTATATCACTATTAAAAAAATTAATTTTCTATATTTATTTTCAAGTACAAATATAGATATTATCGGTATACAAATTTGTTTTTAATTGATATAGTTAATTAAATTAAATTAAGAATATTCTAAATATATTTGCTTGTATGTGGATTTGGTAAACAACACTAGTCTCTTAAAAACAAGTTTACGTACGAGATCGACCAGAGAATCTCGAAGTCGTGCTTCAGTTCGCGTGCGTAGTCAAAGTGTTTTCTAAAAGGGTGCGTTCGACTGAGAGCCAAACGTATTTAAATTGTAAAAGATAAGGACAAAAAGACAACATAAATGAAACAAAAAGCGCTTTAAGTGGTAAAAGATAATGATATAATATTAAAGAAAGTTGTAAAATATGTTGGTTCAAACATACATTACCTTTGTCTGATTTATTTCGCTCGTTCGCTTGGTTACTTTGACTGACTAACGTGCAAGAATATAAAAAGTTTGACCTCTTACAAGAGTGCATTAAGTGCTTTATTTATAATACACAGAAATAACTACTTTTTAAGTGAACCTTGTTTCTTTGCATGCCACATGTTTTTCGCAACTTCCCTTCACAAACCCACGTTCTCTATTGTAACTTCTCTTTGTGAATCCACGTTCTTTATTGTGGTCGAACCCACGTTCTCCCTCCATAACGTTTCGCCTTTACAGTTTTAGGCGCTTATAGGCCTTTTAACTCTTTTGGGCTTCTCACCTCCCTGGACCCAATCCATTTACCATGAACTTTTCTCTGGTTGATTACGCTTATGAGATCTTGGTCGTCTGCCTGTAAAATCAACCATGGTCAACATGCTTATGTAGTCGACTCCTCATAATTTAATGCTCTCAAAAGAGCCTTTTTGACTTTTGGTTTGGATTTCTTTCTTTATGAAAATCCCAGCCAACAATATTATAATTGTATTTTATTATAACTTATATGTAGGGTTGAAAATGAGTCGAGTCGAACTCGCCTCAGCTCGACTCTACTCGTCAAGAATTAGTTCAACTCAAATTCGAGTCTGTCACAAGTTTTTTTTTCCAACTCAAGTTCGACTCGTTAGAAATTCACGAACAATTCGATTCAACTCGTTAGATTTAATTCGTTTGTTTCACGGATTTAAAAATCATTTTAAAATCTATTTTTTTATATATTTGATATTTTAAATTAATATTTTTTTAAATAAAAAATATAAAAATAAAATAAAAGTTATAAGATTAAAATTTATATGATATTGATTTTATTTATATAATTATTTTTAAAAATATTTTGCTTACTTGAGAATATAAATTATAAATTAAAATCGTTAGATTAAAAGAAAATATGATGCTAACATTAAGAGTAAATCTTTAAACCTAATCTTAAAAACAACACAATCTATTTTATATATAATTGAGTTGATTCATAAATCCAACCAACTTAATTTTAGCTAATATTCAAGTCATTTGATTTATAAATCTAATTCAATAATTTAATTGTCTAACTGAATTCTAAATTATTTTTGAATTTGTTCCATTCATTACCGGCCCTACTTATATGATAAAGATTTGATATATATATATATATATATATATATATATATATATATATATATATATATATATATATATATATATATATATATATATATATATATATATATATATATATATATATATATGAATTTAATTGAAGTATGATAAATTATAAATTATATTTTAATTTTAATTTTAATTATTTATTAAATAACATTAGTGGGTATTAGTGGGTAGTTGTGATATAATGACTGGGTAAAATTTTACTGTAATAGTAGATAGCAATTAAACGCTATAAAAAATACAAAGAAATGAGGCATAAAGCATGAGAGGGAATGATTGTTGGGTCACTCAATCGTACTAGTACTATTTATAAAGTGAGTGAGTGAAGCGGTTTCGTCGTTTATTTCCACTCTCTTTTCTTCTTGCTGACTTAATCATTAAGTTTATTCACAAGGTCAAGTTAAGTCCTGCTTCACCCAATGCCGGACGGAGATTCCTCCACCGCCTCTACCGTTCAACTTCCGATGGAGACCTCGGGAAACCTATTCGATCATGGACAGTCTCTGAATCTTACCCTAGTCAACAATCGTGAGGGTAAAGTCAAAAAAGATCCTACGAAAATTGCACGAGAGTAAGTAGCTTTTTCCAGGGTTTGTAGGTTTGAATTTATTGCTCATGTTAATATATGAAATGTGATGTTGTTGATTGTGTTTATGATTTTGATTTTGATCTTATGAGTGTTTTGCTTCTGGTTTTGGAAGGTATCAATTGGAGTTATGCAAAATAGCTATGGAGGAAAATGTAATTGTTTATTTGGGAACAGGATGTGGGAAGACGCACATTGCTGTGTTACTCATGCATGAAATGAGGTATTTGATCAAGAAGCCGAGCAAGGACGTGTGCGTTTTTCTTGCACCTACTGTTGCTCTAGTTAATCAGGTGAGATGTTGTTGATATATGATTGGAAATGAAATCATTGTGATTTGTTCGGTCTCAATTTCAGTTCACTTTATTGAATGAAAAGTTGCATTTATGGTAGTATTATGAATCTTGTTTAATGTGATTATTATGTTAGGTATATTCATTTTATGCATGAATTTTATGACGTCATTTGATCATGTATTTAGAAATCTCTCTTTTTAACTGATTTGAGCTTGTTGGTGATTCCATTATGTGTCTCCTGAAGCTTGGTTTTTTGTTTATCCCTAGCAAGCAAAGGTTATATCTGACTCTACTGATTTTGAAGTTGGAACTTACTGTGGGAGTTCCAAGCGCTCGAAATCGCATCAACATTGGGAGGAGGAGATTGAACAGTATGAGGTGACAATGCTAGTTATTCATGTTAAGATTAATTATGATTCATTTATTGCTTTTGTGCATTGTTATCAAATATCCGCAATGGCGGATAAATATGGCGGTTTTTGGGTTCGGCGCAATGGTAAATAACAGCAGCCGATATTGTTGGGTTTTCCGCTATAACGCCGCCGCAAAGCGTCTGGTATGGCAGGATTTTGGCTCTCTGCCATGGACACCACGGCTTTTGCGTTGTTCGTCTCATGTGTTGCGGATACAACGACTTGAAGTAAAAGCTAATGAAAGAATGTTGTGAACAACAATTAAATTCTATTAATGCAATTAAATCAAGAAATAAATAAATAAATAAATAAATTAGCTCCAGATTTTTTGGCATCTAGAAATATTGTTAGGTAGAATTTTCATCTAATGGAGTTTGTTGATTGTAAATTTGCACTATGTTTTTGTTTTTTTCCCTTTCCAGGTTCTTGTTATGACCCCACAAATATTACTTCACAACTTATCTCATTGTTTCTTGAAGATGGAGATGATCGCACTTTTAATATTTGACGAATGCCATCATGCTCAAGTCAAAAGCAGCCATCCTTATGCTGAAATTATGAAAGTAAATTTCATTTTTGTCTATGTCAAAACCATTCACAATGGAGAATGCTACACATTTTTATGAATAAAAGTCCTTTCCATTTCCATCGTTTCTTTTAAATTTCATGATGGCAATGTTTCAATTTTGCAATTTATCAGGTCTTTTACAAAAATAATTCCACAAAGGTTCCCCGTATATTTGGCATGACTGCTTCCCCTGTTGTAGGAAAAGGTAAAATAATAATGTTTATCTTCAATATTTCTTTTTAATTCCACATATTTATTTTCGATATTCACGAAGATTTAGGATTTTGGTAAGAAAGAGAGAATGAATAGACTCTGAATAGTAATGTCAATATGGTGTGTTATGATGTGAATTTTTTGTTGGTATTAATCGGGTATCCTCTGTGAGCCCAGGGCCGAGTTTGAACACAGGCAAAGTTAATAGCGGATTGCAAAAAGTAAAAAATCTTCTACGTAGCAGTGTTGTTAATAGCGGATCTCGAGATGTGAAAAATCTTCTATGTAGCAGATAGCATTGCAAGCAAATAGCAAAAAGTCGCAACAGTTGAAACAAATGAATTATATATAAAGAACATTCTGAATACAAAGAGGATAGAACATAGCATAGCATAAGAAATACAAATTATTAGGAAAAACCCAAAAACAGAGGAAATTAGAGGAAAGACCTAAAAAACAATGAATGAGAAGAGACTAAAGTGAAGCCAAAAAAATAAAATTGCGGAAATGAAGGGAGAGGAAAAAAGAGAATAGAGGTAGAGAAAGGAGAGAAAAGAAAAACAAAACAAAGAAAAAAGAGATTGTTGTTATCAGAATAAGGCATAACACAATCCTCATATGTATGAAAAGGTTTGGTTAAGTGAATGGTAAGTCAGCACAAGTTAGTTACTGATCTACAAATACCAAGTCCTGATCTACAAATACGAAGTTCCTTAATAGATGTAACTAACTTTTGCATATTGAAAATTAACAAAAGCAGTTGGAAGTAATTATTGATGGATTGCCTGATGATTACTATGCCCTAGCCTCTATAATACAATATCGTGCCACTTTATGTCCAATAATAATTGAATATGAATGCATGCTTCTCTCACATGAAGCAAAATTAGAGAAAGCAAAGAAAACGATGCTCACTGTACCTCTCTCTGTTAATGTTACTTAGGCATCATTTTCTGTACCTAACTCCACAACTTAACCGAATGTTGATTCATCTAATGATCCTCACTTTGGTTCTTCACCTAATTACAACAAAAATTTTGGTGGCTTTTGTGGTGGTCGTAGTTTCAGTCTTGGAAGAGGAGGTTGATTTGGAGGTTGCTTCAAAGCGCAATGTCAAATCTGTTATAAAACAGGACATGATGCAATCATCTGCTAACACAGACACTCATCTATGATGCCTGCAACATGGAATAATTCTCATCAAAATCAGAGGCAGAGACCTACTCCACCTAATTGGAATCAATGGACAAATAGTCCATCACAGGCAACTTCAAATCCTAATCAGTGGCTTGCTCTTGCATCAAGAGGACCTCCACCAGATTTTGCTCCAAGCCCTTCTCATCCGCCTTAAGCTTACCTCACAGGCACCGATGCTCAAAGTGCATTCACTCTCAACACATAGAACTAGTACCTTGACTCAGGTGCCACTCGCCACGCGACTAACAATGCAAACTACCTTTTTTGAAAGCATGACTCTCCCTTGCACATATCAAGTTCTCCTTGGCAATGGTGAAGGTTTGCCCATTACTTCCATTGGTTCCACACACTTTACTTCTCCTTATGAGACAGACATTGGTCTCACTCTCAAGAACTTATTACTTATTCCTACTATCACTAAAAATCTGATCTTAGTCAGTAAATTTGCAAGGGGTAATAATGCACTTTTTGAGTTTCATTTTGACAAATGTCTTGTCAAAACACAAGCCACTTCTGAGATAGTTCTTCAAGGCACCCTCAATAAAGATAGCTTATATTCCTCTGGTTCTCTCCAAACTACTTCCACACCTACTGCATCAACCAATCATCTCATTAGGGAGTCTTCTAAGTTCTAATAATGTTGCGCTTCTATTGGTCCTTCATCTTATACAATGGCATAAAGGTTAGGGCGCCCTCATCACGAGGTCCTTAAAGCCACTATAAGTTTGTCCAATATTCCTTTACCTCATAAATCTACCATAGATTTTTGTAGTCTCTGTTTGGAAAAGGTACATAGATTACCTAGTACACCATCTTACACTACATACTCAAGATGTTTGGACTTATTTTTTGCTGATGTATGGGTTCCAACCCCCATGTGCGGAGTTTCATTCTAAATATACCTGGGTGTTTCCTATTAAGCTACAACCTCATATTTTGCTCACCTTCACATTTTCTCCCAGTTATTTTGAAGTTCAATTTACTGCCAAGGTTAAGGCTGTTCAAATTGATGGAGGAAGATAGTTCAAATCTCTCACCTTTGTTTCATACAAAAGGCATTGTTCATTGAGTGGCCTGGGCACACCGTCAGAATGGCTCTGTTGAGTGAAAGCATAAGCATGTGGTTGAAACAGGCATAACCTTGTTTGCTCAAGCAAGTCTTCCTCTATTAGGCATGAAGTCTCCCAACTTCATGCTTTATAAACAGGTTTCTGATTACAAGTTCTTTAAAGCTTTTGGATGTGCTTGCTACCCACATCTCGAACCTTACTCACCTCACAAATTTAGCTTTCACTCTCAAGAATACATTTTCCTTGGCTATTCCTTCAATCACAAAGGTTACAAATGGCAAAGGATATCCTGTTTTATGAAATTAGATTTCCATATCCCTACCTTTCTACTACTAATTTCTCCACTGAACCTCACATTTCCTCATCCAAGCTACCCTTCAACTCTGCTACTTCAATTCCCACTACCAACATCAACCCTATATCCACACATAACTCACCAGTTACCTCATCACCTTCCTCACATACTTCCTCTCTTACTACCACACCATCATGATTCATCCACTCACCTATCATACCTTTTCTACATCCCAACAGCACTCATGCTATGTCAGTAAGAAGAAAGTGTGGTATAGTCCAGCCAAGGTTGCATCCCACACTCCTTCTCACTGAGTTGGAACCCACGTCTCACGAGGCTACTCTAAATGACCCAAGATGGATAGTAGATATGACTGATGGGTACCACGCCTTAATCAAGAATCAAACTTGGACCCTCTCCTATTCCTTCTAATAGACACGCTATTGATTGCTAGTGGGTCTCCAGGATTAAGCATAATCCATATGGTATTCTTAACAAGTATAAAGCCAGGATGGTAGCCAAAGGCTTTCATCAACAACATGACTTTGATTTTACTGAGACATTTTCTCCAATAGTTAAACCTGTCACAATTAGGGTTGTTCCAAAATAGCTATCTCAAAAGGTTAACACATCATTCAACTTGATGTGAATAATGCTTAATCATGCCTTAAGAGGTTTTGGCTTCACCTCTAGCAGATGTGGCCCTTCTCTATTAACTTTAGTCACTCCAACCTACACTATACTAATGCTAGTATATGTAGATGAGATAGTTGTTACTTGAGGTTTTGGCTTCACCTATAGCAGATGTGGCCCTTCTCTATTCACTTTAGTCACTCTTACCTACACTATACTGATGCTAGTATATGCAGATGACATAGTTACTGGAAACTCTTCCACCCATATTTGACAACTCATTAACAATTTGAATTCTCAATTTGCTCTTAAATAACTTGGTTTTCTTGAGTATTTCTTGGGAATAGAAGTTGCTTACCAGAAGAATGACTCTCTCGTTTTGTCTCAAACCAAATATATCTAAGACCTCCTATCCAAAGCAAACTTGTCAGTTGCAAAGGGCATGCTCACCCATATGGTTTCCAACCTTAAACTCCCCCAACATGGATCTATCTATCTCAGTAATTACCTTCTATAGGTCCATGGTGGGTGCACTTCAATATGCTGCCGTCACTAGGTAGAAATTAGCTATGCAGTAAACAAAGCTTGCCAATATCTGTCCCAACCCTTAAAGAGTCATTGTATTGCAATAAAATGAATAATGAGGTATCTAAGTGGGTCTCTCTACCATGGTCTCTTACTTCAACCCGACTTTACTCAGATTCCTCTCAATCAAAACTTTTCTGATGATGATTGGGCTGCATATCCCTATGACAAAAAGTCTATTTCAAGATCTTGCGTTTTTTTCTGAGGCCCTAACCTAATCTTCTGGTGGTCAAACAAGCAAAACTTGGTGGCATGGTACAACATTGAGGCCGAATACAGAAGCTGAGCAAATACAGCCTCTGAAGTTCTATGGATTCAGTCTCTTCTTACAGAGCTTAGGGTGCCTTACCATGCTCATCCTCTTTTGTGACAATTTCAGCACAGTTGCTCTTTCTCACAGTCCCATTATGCATGCCAAGACCAACCACATGGAACTTGATATCATCTCTCTAAGAGAGAAGGTGCTCAGCCAAAGCCTTATTGTTCAACACATTCCTGCCACTAATCAATATGTTGATGCCCTTACTAAGCCACTATCTCCTCTCATCATATTTCTCCAACTCAGACAAGTTGGAAGTTTAAGACAAGTCATCTCTTGGACAAAGATGACCTTGCCTTTGAAGGGAAGATATTAGAGTAACTATAGTCTTAGCCTACTTCAGTTTTGTAATTGATGTAACTAACTGTGCTGAGATAGCACAAGTTAGTTAGTGATCTATACATGCCAAGTTCCCTAACAAATGTAACCAACTTTTGTATATTAAAAATTCACAAAAGCATTTAGATCTACGTCTTTTCTCTCTTCTTTTTCTTCTCCTCTCTTCTCTTCCTTCTTCACTCTTCTCTTTCTATTCTAAAAACGAGCCATGGCGCAGTCCACATAATATGACTATTCAATTTTACAAGAAAAGAAATAAAACTCAGAAAATTACGTGGTTTTTGGTATGCTCTCTGCGCCCACTATAATTGCAGATGCTATAACTGCAGCTGCTATAACCCTTATATAGGAACTTACTTAGTGTTGCGGTTTTCATAGCAGATTCATCAACATTCGATACACAACTAATCTACTGTGCCTCTATTTTTGCTAATTGCTAACACTGTTCTCAACATATAAGATTTGTGCCTCTATTTCTGCTAATTGCTAACACTGTTCTCAAGATATAAGATCAAGGTTGTTAAAATTGTGATTTTAAGCCTAAACTCTAGATTTCACGTTTCTAGGTTAGCATTTCGTGTTAAATCGCAGGTAAAAATGTTTTTATGTAAAACCGTATCTTTGGACGATTTTAAACGATTTAAATTGCACTAAAATTCGTGAAATCGTGTAAAATCGTTGGATTTTACTCTCTGGCCCAATTTTACCTTTTTTGGGTCAAATTTTATAAAGCCCATTTTATAGTTTGGTTCTAATATTGAAGAACCTTTATCATCTAAAGATGAATTTGATCAGGTTGAAGATGAAAACACTGACGAAGATAATGTTGTAGAAGAATTGAATATATATATATATATATATATATATATATATATATATAGGCAAAATGAATCAAGGTAAAAACTCGATTCTGACAACCTTTTATAGGATCCCTAATAGTTAGGTAATAAAACATACCAATTACCCTTTACAGACCCAATTCAGAGTAAATTCATCAACATTCGATACAAACAACAACCAAGCCTTATCGACTAGTTTTTAAAGGATGTTTGTTACCCTACAAAGCTGCCTACATTGTTAATAGTGTATCCTTTATTTTCTTGCTTATTGTTTATATACTTCTGGAGATGAAGTACCTTTGCTGAATGCTCTAAGTGTTTAGTTTACGGTAAAAAAGTAAATTACTCCATTTTCTGATCTTACATGTTTTCATTTTCAGGCGGTTCTTCTGAAGCAAATCTACCGAAAAGCATCAATAGTCTCGAACAAATGCTTGATGCTAAGGTAGGGTTTGCATAGTATTACATGTCAAATAAATTAACTTTGAGAGCATCATTTGTCAAACTTTTGCCTACCTGTCCTGTGCAAGAAAGCAAACGTTCTCTACATTGATGAAATGAGCGAAGCTGATATATTGATCAAGAGTTCTTGTTAAAAATTACCTAGTTGCACTGGTTCAATGGCGGGCTTTGTTGCTCATCCCTAATGATTTGGATATTGTTTGTAGGTATACTCAGTTGAAGACACGGCATTGGAATCTTTTGTTACCACTCCTGCAGTTCAGATATATCATTATAGTTCGACTGCAAGTATGGAAACTAGCTTGTACTGGAAAATTGAAGAGATTAAATGCCAGGTACACTTCTGCTCTCTCTTATGGATCTTAAGATGACTAGATGAACAAGGTATATGCGATCACTGCTTTATTTCATTTTAGCAGTGCATAGAAACCCTTGGTAGGAGCATAGAAGATCACCAGAAACGGATGAGCACAAAGAAACTTCTCAATCGGGTCCACGATAATGTGGTCTTCTGTCTCAGGAGTCTTGGCATTTGGGGAGCGTTGCAGGTAAACCTCCTGGATTTGATTACAAGTCTTATATTTGCAATCACATAACTTGAATAAATATTATTATTCATGGCGTCTATTGGTGCACTTTGTTTTGTTATTGGGCATGACTTGTTTAAATTGCCCCTTCAATTATGAAGCAGAAGCCTACCTTAAAGTCCGTCTACTCTTCTCTTCTTCACTGGCTGCTCTGTGATATTTATTTCTCCTGAAATTCTTTACTGCCATAGCTCCCATTTCTGATTTATTGTTGGGGTTAACTATGAGAAATTTAGGGAACAATGATAAATAATAGCTTTAATGTTTTAAATACTTGAATATATCTTATATTATATGATATTCAAATAAAATATAACATAGCATATCCTCCTTTTTTTTACCCACTGTCAACAATTTATTTGGTTGTTCTTGTACTGAAGTTTTTATTTTTTTTATATATATGGTTCTTGTTTTGCTATTAAAGAAAAAGCATACCTTCCTTTTACTATACCCACAACTACACAAATTTTCTTTTATCCAAAACCATTCATTGCTATATATTGACAGTGTATTACGTGATTATACTATTGTATCTTACTAAAAATTATCTAACTTAGTGATAGTTATGGTTAGTTTTCATATTAAGTTTGATTTCCTACAAAATGTTCTAGTTTTGATTGTTATTCTTTTCCTTCTTTAATGCTCATGTTCATCTTCCAAGGCTAGTCGTATTCTTTTGAGCGGTGATCTTTCTGAGAGGCAAGCATTAGTTGAGGCGGAAGGAATTTCAAGTGACGTGTCTGTATGTGATAAATATCTTGCAAAGACAGCTGAACTACTTACATCCAAATGCATGACAGGTATTTTAACATTGCTTTGTGTTCTCTGTTACAGAATTTTCGAGCTGTTGCTTCTGAATTTTTTGACGAAATCCATGCACTCTTAATTGTGCTGCCGTTTTACGTGATGTTAGGTTATGGTTTATCTGGCAATAAATTAATCTACTCATTATTATAATTGTATGATATGTTTAGACTTTAGAACAGAGTTCTCGTACGATGTATTTTTAAAATGTACATTATTTTGTCTTGTTTTGCAAATCCGTAGGTGACAATGTTTCTGATCCATCTTCTTTGGAAATATTAAAGGAGCCTTTTTTCTCAGCAAAGCTCTTACGCCTCATTGGGATACTGACTAGTTTTAGGTTGGCAACCTCTTTTCGTTCCCAATATTTGACAAATTGTGCTTTTTAAACAGTTTTTTCAGACATGTTTTCACATAGCACATGTCTAATGTATATATACATCTGATCAAATGTCTATTTCAGGTTGCAACAGAACAGGAAATGTATAATTTTTGTGAATAGAATTGTGACTGCAAGATCCCTGTCATATATACTACAGCAGCTCAAGCTTCTAAGTCAATGGAAAAATGATTTTCTTGTAGGAGTCCACGCGGGAGTGAAGAGTATGTCACGGAAGACCATGAACACAATTGTTGAAAAGTTTCGCTCAGGAGAGGTAAGAGTGTAGAGAATAATATTAGATGTATTTTATTATGAATAGAGGTGCTCCTTTTATAGGAGAAAGTACTCTCAATCAATTCCTTAATTTCAGGAGTGATATAAGGAAAATAAAATAAACTTAAAAATGAATAATAAAAGTAATTATGGATTTCACTATTTGACTTTGAAATGCGTTACTGTGAGAGTGGAATCGTGTGTAAGATCTTGTATGCTATTTTTTCATTCAGCTACACTACTGCACATGCATAACTGGATTTAATTGTTTTAGAAGATTCAGTGACTTCACCAACTTGCTTATTTGTAATAACTAATGAAAGGAGTGCTCTACTTCTTGTCTCCTGGTCACTCTATAGCTCAGTGGTTATCATTTTTTATGGTTCTCTTTGGAAGGCAAACAAAGTTGAGGTATGCTGCAATTGTGTCTGAAACACGACAAAAGTTCACATTCACCCTTGTATTAGTTACAGCCACAATTACATAATTATCTCCAAAGATATCTCCCTTATAAGGCATCAATGTACTACATATATGCATTAATTGCGAGAATGGAACAAAATTAAGAATTTACAACAAAAGATTATCCTCTGGTCATAAATGTTGTCAAGATTGAGACCCCACCTGGGTTGCAAAGTTAAGGTTGTAAAACATAGGCTTGTAACGAGAATCGCAAGAACCTCTAACCACACTGAGAAAGTCAAGCGAGATCGGAAAGATGCAAGGAGTGGGTTGGTAGAGATGGGGAAAGATGCAAGGAGATGACCAGAGAGGGTCGAGAGAGATGGGTGCCTGTTTTCGGGAAGGCAAATTGGCATTTTAACTGAAAATGAAATTTCTACAATATATATAGTTGCTGAAAACTCAAAGCAGAAAAGGTTTGAGTAATGTCTAAAACTAGAGGATTGGTTCAGTGTAATTTCATAAAACTTTAAAGAAGGTTAGCTTAATATACCTTTGTTTTACATCAACTTATATGATTGTCGAGCAATGTTTTATGTGCTTCTATGTAAAATGTCTTTTTCTTCTCTGCATGTATTCAAGCATAGTTGGTGGTGTTACGGTAGCAAATGGCACTTGAAACAGATACACGTATTTTTTTAATGGTTTAAATATGCAATATATTTCCTAGCTTGTCAAAGAGTCTGTAACATGCTTATTTGGATCACAACGTTAACAGTTGAATCTATTGGTTGCCACCAAAGTGGGTGAAGAAGGGCTTGATATTCAGACATGTTGCCTCGTCATACGGTTTGATCTACCCGAAACTGTTGCCAGTTTTATACAGTCAAGAGGCCGTGCCCGCATGCCTCGTTCAGAATATGCATTTTTGGTTGACAGGTACCTTTACAATTTAGATATTTTTAAAGGAATCTATGCAAATCTGTCCTTGTTATTTATGGAATCTTAATATTGCAGCGGCAATGAGAAGGAATTAGCCATAATTGATGGTTTTGAGAAAGATGAACTTCGAATGAATACGGAAATTGCTGTCCGAACATCCAGTGAGACACACAACATCCCTGTGGAAAAGATTTTCAGAGTTGATTCATCTGGTGCTTCAGTCAGTGCGGGATACAGTGTCTCATTACTTCACCAGTATTGCTCAAAGCTTCCGCATGATGAGTATGGGCTTATTTAAGCTTTTGACCTTTGTTTGATCCAAAATATATACTCCAAAGGAGTTTCAGGGAAATGAAGTGCAAATCTTATGTGTGAATATTGTTAACCTATCTTTTCAGGTACTTTGATCCTAGGCCAAGTTTCTTTTATTTCGATGATTCAGGGGGAACTGTCTGCCAGATGACTTTGCCTTCCAATGCTCCGATACACCAAATTGTCAGTGCGCCACATTTGTCTATGGAAGCTTCAAAAAGAGACGCATGTCTGAAAGCAATTGAAGAACTGTATAAATTGGGTTCTTTAAATGACTGTCTCTTGCCAAAGCAAAATGACGCAGAGCCCGAGGTTTTGGACTCTTCTGATTCAGATGAGTGTGAAGGTCAAAATTCAGCTGCACTCTTGATTAGTCATTGCTGCTTTCATTATCTTTCACTAGACTTGTATACATTTTGTTTTCAAATAAAATACTGAGCAGGCTTACATTATCCTGCGCCATTCATGTTGCCACATCACTGAAAGATTTTTTCCTCTCAGGCAGTTATTATCATAGTCGAATCTTTTGATGATGTGGTATCACATGATCAGAAGATAGTGTACAAATTTATTTCTCAGTGAATTCAAATTAAACTCTTTGTATTGTTGCGTGCTTCAGGGTTTGTTGAGGATTTTTTTTATTCGTTTTCAGTTGTAGTACTAGTATTATTTTCATTTTGTTGATTATTATTATTTTATGGTTCTAGAGATGTAACAATATGGTTAAGGTGTGATTGCTGTATTAACTTCAATTTATTTGCAGATGACATTTCAAGAGGAGAACTATATGAGATGCTAGTTCCTTCTGCCTTTGGACAGTCATGGAAAAATGCGGAGAGAACTGTCTGTCTCAACGCTTATTACATTAAATTTTTCCCCACTCCGGAGGATAGGGTCTATAAAAAGTTTGGCTTGTTCATCATGACTCGTCTTCCAATGGAGGCAGAGAAACTGGAACTTGATCTTCATCTTGCTCACGGTAGATCTGTGAAGACAAAATTTATTCCATTTGGAGTTGTAGAGTTCAACAAAGATGAGGTAAATAACTTTTTAAACAAAAAATAGAGAAGATTTTAAGCTAATGTTCAGGTTTTTCGATATTGCAGATTAAGATGGCGGAGAATTTTCAAGAAATGTTCCTCAAAGTTATTCTTGATAGATTAGAATTTGTTTCTAAGTTTGTAGAATTGAGTGCTGAATCCCACACGCGCACATCGACTTTCTACCTTTTGCTTCCAGTCATACTGAAAGAATATGCGATGAACATAGATTGGAAGACAGTGAAGAGATGCCTTTGTTCAGCAATCTTCAGGCATCCAGAAGATGCATTGGATAAAAAGGTTACCCCTTTGGATAATCATTTGCAACTTGCCAATGGTTACAGAAGTGTTAGAGATGTTGAGAATAGTTTAGTGTATACTTCACACACGAAGGCCTTCTTTTTCGTCACGAATGTTATTTATGAAAAGAATGGATTCAGCCCTTTCAAAGATTCAGACACTTCAAGCTACATGGACCACTTACATAAAAAGTATGTATATCAAGTATTATTACTGGTGCATCTTTATTTCACTTTTGGTTTTGCATCCCCGTTTTCTTTTTATTGATAATAACATTTAGATTTATAAGAGCTATATAAAACTTCCTGCTTAACTGATAGAATCAGATATCAGAGATTTTGCGCATGTAATTTGGAATACCATATATTTGTACTGAACTTTGACAACAAATCTTGCATGCTTGGATGCCAGGTTTTCCATTACTCTCAAACACCCCGAACAACCACTTCTACATGCAAAACCACTCTTTAAGTTGCACAACCTGCTACACAATCGAAGGCATGGGGATGCTGGTACTTTGTTGAATATCCTATTTTTTGGTTGTTATATCTTGTTTGTCTAAGTAATTATTATTTTTAGGATGCATGTTTTTTTCCACATTTCAGGTCCAATAGGTTGTGTGGGTGTGTGTATAGTTACTAATAACTTTATGAAGTTATGGCAACTGGTTCACGGCTCTTTTTGTCCAATATTGTTGGAAACTCTGCCTTCTTCGCAGCCTCCAAACACCTTATATGTGTTGGGTTTTGAGGGGTGGATTTAGTCCCTCATTGCTTAGAGATATGGCACGTGTAGTGTTTATAAAGCTTGGGCAGCCCTCACCTTACAAGCCGGTTTGTTAGAGATGAGTTAGGCTCTGCCCGAATTCTAAGAAATATTATTGAACTGGCTTTGTGCACCTGTTGAACTGGGAAGTTTGCTCTTGTGTTCTAAGAAGGAAGGAGATTTGGAGTTTGGACCTTGGCAATTTGTATCCAAGTTCATTTCTATAGAAGCTAAATGGCTATGATGTTTTCCTTTGGTTTGGGACCTTGTTCCCTTCAAAATCATATTATCCTGAGAAAAATGAAATAGATGTCAATTACAATGATATACAGATGCATAATCCTAAATTAAATAACTTCTGCTTGATACCATATACTACCATTAAATCAATGATAGTCTACCGATGCATGTGTATTTGTTAAATTTTTTGCATTGATGGGTATATCTAGATTTTTCATTTTTCTTATTTTCAGATAATTCCTCTCTAAAGAATTGTAGATTTTAATTTGTTAATGACAGAACCAGATGAGCTAGAGGAATACTTTAATTATTTGCCTCCTGAGCTATGCGAGCTGAAAATAGTTGGCTTTTCAAAGGATATTGGTAGTTCATTATCTCTGCTACCTTCAATTATGCATCGTCTTGGAAACTTGCTGGTTGCCATTGAACTGAAGCACCACCTATATTCCTCCTTCCCGGAGGCAGCTGAAATTAGTGCCCTTAGAGTAAGGCCTTATTAAATGCACGTGTTATTCCTTTTGACCAAACCAAGGCAGTATATATAGTACAGATTGTTGTTGTAGTTTAGAGCTGCTAACAATCATGAATAATTTCTAGGTTCTAGAGGCTCTCACCACCGAAAAGTGTCAGGAGCGTTTTTCCCTTGAAAGACTTGAAGTGCTTGGTGATGCTTTCCTTAAATTTGCTGTGGGGCGTCATTTCTTTCTCTTGCATGACAGCTTACATGAAGGAGACCTTACCAGCAAGCGTTCCAATGTTGTAAATAACTCCAATTTGTTTAAGTTGGCTATTAGGCGCAATTTGCAGGTAAAGTTATACTCGTGTTTTTTCATTACCTAAATAATAAAGTACTAATATTTGCAGGTATATGCCCTAAGTGCACTCTTTACACGCTTTTCTGAAAAAAAAACTTACTTTTTGAAGCCCTTAAAGATTGCCCCTGGTGCACGTGTTAACACTTCCCTTTAGGGAATAAGGTCCCCCAAATTTTGTAGGCAGGCTTTCAACTAACAGTACTACTACTACTATCTCTATATGGGGTACTAGACCTCTAGGTAAGACCAAATAACAGAGGAGTAACATAAACCCCAACCTAAATACAATTCTTAAGAACGGGTTGTGTTAGACCTCCTCCTATTAAGAATTACTAGTAAGTAGTAACTGAAATTGAATGTGACAGTTTCTATTCTGTCAAGCAGTTATTTTAAGACAGTTATGGTTTATATTTTATCTTTGTGTCAGTTATGTTTCATTAATTAATAAATGTGTCAGTTATGTAGGCTTTTATGTTGAATAAATAGGAAACGGGCAAGGCATAGTGGGCTGTCGAGAAGTTATTAAGTGGTTAATTGGGAGGGAGAGAACCAAACACTTAATATCTTTGTGGAACCGGTGTCTTTGTTTAACTTTTTCTGTGTAACATTACTCTCAATATCTCTGATTGGGAGGGAGAGAACCAAGCACTTAATATCTTTGTGGAACAGGTGTCTTTGTTTAACTTTTTCTGTGTAACATTACTCTCAATATCTCTGATTGAGAACTTCTTTTCCCAGAGATTAATCAATAATATCCAGTTGTTATTCACAAATACTTCCTATTGGCAACCTCAAGTGCCTCTTACTCTGATATCGCTTACTCTTCCAGGTTTATATATTTGATCAGGCATTTGATCCCTTCCAGTTCTATGCATTAGGGCGTCCTTGCCCAATAGTTTGTACAGAGGAAACTGAAGACAGCATACACTTATGTTTAAATTCTGGTGAGGAGAAAAGAAGTGTAACTCGAATCCGATGTAATAAAAATCACCATTGGTTGCACAGGAAAACAATTGCTGATGTGGTTGAAGCTCTGGTTGGGGCATTCATAGTTGACAGTGGCTTTAAAGCTGCATTTGCCTTTCTTACATGGATTGGCATACAAGTAAATTTTGAAGCCTCACAAGTTGTTAATATTTGCAACGGAAGTGTTGGCTATTTTCCTCTTTCTGCTGAAATAGACATTCCTTCCCTTGAAGGTAAGTTAGGACATCACTTTGTTCATAAGGGTTTGCTTCTCCAGGCATTTGTACATCCTTCTTATAATAAGCATGGAGGAGGCTGTTATCAGGTAAAAAAATTTCTTTTGACTCCTAAAGTTTCGACTTTGGATAAGATTTACTATCTCTATAGCTCTGAGAATTCTAGTGGTACATTCTGATCTTTATTTTTCAAAATCTGATAAACCTTTGTAGAGATTGGAGTTTCTTGGAGATGCTGTCTTGGATTATTTGATTACGTCTTATCTATACTCAGCTTATCCTAAACTAAAGCCTGGCCAACTGACAGATCTGAGATCGTTGTCTGTCAATAATAAGGCATTTGCCTGTGTGGCAGTGGATCGTTGTTTTGATGAATTTCTTCTATGTGATTCAAGTGCTCTGACCCAGGCAATAAAACAGTATGCTGACTATATTAGAAGACCTATATCAGACTCTGGCAATAATGGAGGGCCAAAAAGTCCTAAGGTAGATATTGTGACCTTTTTATAATGATGAAGCTCCAAGATGCTTTTATTGTTATTCAGTTCAAATGCATTTTCCTGTGTGGGATGACCTTTCTACTTGATTATAATGTTTGTATTCTTTTCCAAGTTTTGATGGATTTGTATTGCTGTGTATTTTGCAAAAAAATCATATGGAGTCTAAATCGACATTATGGATTGTTTCAGGCCCTAGGTGATTTGGTTGAATCTTGTATTGGTGCCGTTCTTCTTGATTCAGGATTTGATTTGAACAAAGTTTGGAAGATTATGACTTCTTTCTTGGACCCAATCATGAAATTCTCATCAAGTTTGCAGCTTAGTCCTGTTAGAGATTTGCAAGAACTTTGCCAATTTAATAATTTGGAATTGCAGCTTCAGACATCAAAAAAACTAGCTAAAACTTTTTTAGTTGAAGCAAAAGTGATTGGGGACGGTGTATGTGAAGAAGTTTATGTGACCAGCCAAAATAAAAAAGAAGCTTCTAGAATTGCTTCACAACTACTATTTTCAAAGTTGAAGGTAGAATAAGTATGCTTATTTTTCTCCTACTTCCTCATTTTCTCAACACCAACATTGCATTTTTCTTCATTGCATAGTGGCACAACATCTGAGTATATTGATTTTGCTTTTTATAGAATTAGGAATTGGTTTGGGAGGTCTGGGATGAGCAGAGAACTTTGTTCTCTCTCAGAATTGTGATTATCTTTCTTTTGCGTTTCATTTATATTTTTGATCTTGTAAGGAGCGGGATTGCTCTATTTATTTCTGAGTTTATTGGTTTATCTCTTACCACCTCTGGTTGTAGGAGTTATTTCACTCAATTCTGTTTATAACTCTATATCTGTTCGGTCCGTATCATACACACAGATGTATTTTCAATTATTGGAAAGAGAATTGCAAGTATGTATGCAGAATGTACATGCAATTAATAAAGCGGTATTCCTGGGTCGTTGCTGTTTCTTCTGCTGTTATCGACTTATTGCTACTATTATAACAATCATTTAGAGAGATGCATTTTACCTTTTCTCGGCTACAACTTCAGGAATTATATTGCTTGTATTTAGCTAAATGATTTGAGTAGCTATGGGTGTGGATGTGCAGGCTCAAGACTTGAAACTGAAGTCCAAAACTTTGGAAGATGTTATGAAATCAACATTTAAGACGGAACCAAAACTCATTGGCTATGATGAAACTCCCATTGATGTAACAGATACTACCACCATCAGACAAGTAATGGTTAATGGAGACCTATGTAACAAGGCTAACCCAGAAATCTGCCCTATCCAGCAGGTATCTGATGCATCCTCCTTGAATGTAAAACCTGTTGTCCAACGGCTTCAATCTTCTCATAAGGGAAAGCTTAGTGAAACCATTCGGAATCGTGATTGTGTTAGTGACTCATCGAAAACAGGTAATGTTAAGAAAAACTGTAGTAGTTTTGTTGTGCCAAATAGTGGAGCCAGCACTTCTGTTCTATTGATTCTAACTGTGTTTTCACATTACTTGGTACAACGAAACAGCAAAAGCGCGATTGTATGAATTATGTCAATCTTATTGCTGGAAAGGTCCTTCATTTGAATGCTGCAAGGAAGAGGGACCAGACCACCTTAAGTTGTGAGTCTCTCATTATGTTTTCTGTTTTAATCTTTTTGATAAAAATATGTATAACTACCCAGATTTTGTGAGATTCTCTGTATTTTTCTTTCTTGTGTTACAAAATATATGATACCACGCAATATAAAAAGCTCTCTGAATTTAGAGTGTTTGTCGTGTTGTGTATATTTTATTTTAGTATGACACTTAGGATTGTGTTGACTACATTTGCTTCATTTTAGATTCACTTGCAAAGCGACGATGAAGATAGAAGAGGCCCCAGATACAGTTTTTGAGTTTATCGGGGAACCCTTGCCTAAGAAGAAAGATGCAACAGATAGTGCAGCTGAGGGTGCATTATGGTACCTGCAAAAGGAAGGTTATCTGCGTAATGCTAATGGTAATTGACACTCCTATCAATTATATATTATGTAACATAATCCAAAAAGCTCGGCATACGAAAATCCTTTTTTGACCCAGGGGTTGGTATGGTCAATACCATTGAAGGTCGCGAGGCCCTAAATGGAAATATGTTGTATAATGATGTTTATGTAGTGTCTTCTATCGTAGTGTCTATACCGTCGCTTAATTATTGTAGTACATTTTCTAAATACAATGTATGAAGATGCATAAATAATTTAAGCTTGTTATCTTTTGCTTTGAATATTTTACCGAATCGAATTTACTAGTTACAATATTTACAACAAATATTTACAAATCGAGGAAAATAAATAATTTTTTTTATTTGTCTAATTTTATAAACTACTCAATGTGATATGCTAAATGTAATTACATGTTAATATTATTTTTTGATTGACACCCCCTCCCCTATCAAATTGAGTGACATGGTTGGTATATATGTATCAATTTCTTAACAAGAAGTTGATGACGATTATGTGGGCACGAGATAGATTCGGTAAGAATATCAACGTTGATGTGAGGAATTGATATAATTTGGTCATCATAAGTGTCACGAATTGAATAACAATCAACTTTGATATGTTTGGTGTGTTTGTATAAAACATAATTTGCATTGATTTGGATGATATCTGTAATATCAAGCAAATTTGACTTTAGCTAAAAAGACCATGAAGGCATATTATTTTAGAACGAGTAGCATATGGGGCTAGGTTTAGAGAAATTAACTTGACACCTCTCATATTATACAACCTCTCTAAAGGGTATGAAAAGACTAAATTGCTTAGACTCAAATCATTCACCACATATTTTAAATTCTCGTAGACAATTGGATTTTTCAAAATTTTGGGTGATATCGGAAATTTCAAAGGCGTTACAGGAAATTTTGCAAACAAGTGAGAATTTACTGTATTTTTGTAAAATTTCTGGTACTTTGTATCGGAAATTTCAAAATATCCGATGTTTTTGTATCGAAAATTTTAAAATATCCGATATTTTCGTATCGAAAATTTTGAAATATCCGATATTTTCATTTGTCATTTATATCAGAAAATTTTGAAATTTCTGATAGTTCAATTTCTTTTGAAAAATTACCGCAAATTTAGAAATTTCTAATATTTTATATTTTTCTGATATTTTCTTATTTTGCAGTGAGGACCAGAGACATATGATTTCATTGTGGGATGGACCATTGACAGAGTTGATGCTGAAGCTCGTGCTGACGAGGCACATGCTTCAGAGCTACGGGTTGGACGTCATCCTCCGACCGGTTCTCACTGGAAACGGATGACTGAGCAGAATGTGTAGTTTCGTGCACCCTATCGTCGGGGTCATCGAGTATCTACTGAGGAGGTGCAGACTCCTACTATGGGGTGCAGGCTCCTACTGCGGAGGTACATGCTCCTGCTCCTATTGTAGAGCATGTAGTGCAGGAGCCTGAGCATGAGGTTGTTGCTAAGTGAGTTCATGAGATATCCTCCGTTGATGCAGACACCACGACTTGTGTGTCCACAGAATCATCAGTACACACTGATGAAGGATTCTCTAGAGGACCTTCAGACATGTCCGTGTTGACAGGATTTGCGAACCATGTCGTGTATAAGATATGGCAAGGCGAGGTATGTATTTTTGGTTTTATTTAATTGCATACCTTTTATTTTAGCTTACAACATTTGATGTATAATAATTTGTTTTTCCTTCTTACATGAGCGTCTGGCGTTGAAGGTCGCTTCTCATGGGTCGAAGTTGAAGAACTTCCCTGAGAGTCTCATGCCTAAGGAGGTGAGGAGGATCGTTAGCGAGTTCCATCTTCTGGAGTTTGTTCGTTGTTCCTTGACCATGTTAGACGCCTCCCTTTTATCAGCTTTTGTTGAGAGGTGGCACCCGGAGATATCATCCTTCCATCTTCTATTTAGGGAGATGACAGTGACTTTAGATGATGCAGACGCCCTCTTTCACATTCTGATTGCTGGTACATTTTTTACACCAGTTTATAGGGATCAAGCGACGACCGTGCTCGTGGTTACAGAGGATTTTGAGTGTTCTGAGGCGGGGGTGATGAAGGAGTTTAATGAGTGTTGTACTCCAAAATTTGTCCTCTCATTTCTCAAGAAATCTCTCATAGGATCTCCATTTATTCAAGACTACAGAAGGTTTGATCAGTTCAAGACACCTCTTCAACCACTGACAACTGAAAATTAGGGTTTGAGTTTGCACATGGACAAATGGATTTTTAATGCCCCATATGACTTTCATGTATCATTAGGAACCCTCAAGATTGCTCATGTCAGGTTTCAAGTCTTGGATCACATTTTTGCTCAGACAATTGATTAGTTGACCTAAAATCAACTATATTGGGGGAAAAGTCAACAGTGATCAATTTACAGTCAAATTTCATAATTTTTTATCCATATCAACATCATGAACTCATATATATAAATTGATCAAGTTTGGATACAATTCCTCAAGAAATTTGATCAGATCATCAAATGGGCAAATTGGTCAAAATTAGGGTTTTGACAGAGGAGGTTCAATTTTTGACCTAACAAATGACTTATTGGTTTAAGACATGATATCAAGGATTCAAATACATCATTTTGACCTAATGGCATGATTCAAATCACTTCTCAACATCAATTGATTGATAATTGAATTTCAGTTAACTGATGAAAAGTCAATTGTACACTGAAAAGTCAAACTTTGACTTTTTGACTAAAATTAAGTTTCAAAGAACATAATTCATCAAGACATGTCAAAATATGAAACTTGTTCATCAAGAAATCAAAAAGTCAAATTTTATCTTTGAAAAGTCAAAATTCTAAGACTTAGAATTTTTCTAAGTGTTGGAAAATTAACTTTTTTTCACAACTTTGTGCCAAATTTCCACCATGATGCAAGATGATTCAAGGGAAACTTCTAACATGAAAGTTGTAGATCTCAATGAGATATAAAACATTATAGGACATAATTTTTTCTAGAAATGCTTGGATTTCAAGTTATGAATTAGTGAAGACATGCTCATGAAACTTAAACACTTAGTGAAATTTTGCCCTAGTTAGACAGATTTTTGATACCAACTTCATGACAACTTTTCACCTAGTTCCAAGATGAATCTTCAAAAATGCCCAACATAAAGGCTGTAGAGGATGTTACAAGCTTTCTAAAATGTCCAAGAAATCATTGAGATCATACTTGAGCTAAGAGAATCGAAGGCAAGAAGTTAGGGTTTCAAACTTGTTTTTCAAGTCATTTTCATGATGAACATTTGATCCAATCCATAGCCATGCTGCACAATTCTCACTTTGAAGGCCTCAAACTTGTTTGTCACTCCATAATTAATGGTTTACATAACTCTTTAGACCCTTATCCACTTGGTTTAAGCTTTGTCCAAAATGATTTTCCATTTATGGCACAAAGTTGTCATTTTCATTTTGATAAAGTATCACTTTTGCAATTGTCAACTCCTTGAGCCTTGCACTTGTTCTTTCGGCACACACAACCCATATAAATCAAAAGCAACATGTCTAAGGCCTCTATCAACTCAGACCATGCTTGTACAACACTTTGAGATTTGTCTTCTCACTTTTCTTTAAAAGCAAGCTAAAGAGCCAAAAGGCTAGAACTCAGAAACCTTGAGTGCATTTGATCTCCAACCTTTTCCATACATATGCACAAGTCTATTGTAACATAATACACGAGTTCAAGCACCCCAACACACATCCAATCACTCTGCAACCCAAAATCTTCCATAACTTGACAGTTTTGAATCTCACATAGCCATCTCCAAATCCACTCGTGCGTATTAAGTTTCAACCTTCCAAACGCTTAATATACATCATATCAAAGTGATCTAGGCCCCTATTTTCTGAATGTAACCCTTCCATCACCATCCACTATTTTCAAAACTAAAGCTTGCAACTTGACTTGAGTTGGGAGTTTCAGCCATCCTCAAAGCAAAGTAGGAGTTGAAATACATTCAAGGAGGTCCAGACAAGCTAAAGAAATCATCATGCCATCTCAAAGGTTGCTCAAACTCCATACACGAATCCAACTGCAAGAGGTAAGTTTTCAAATTTCTATCTCTTCATACAAGCATCATTTGATTCTGATTTGTGAAGATAAAATGTAGATATCATTGCCCTGAAGTTGTGCATGTTCATAGTTTTCATTTATATTGATTGAACTTAGAGAATTTTAGGTTTGAATCTCTAAAAAAAGTTAGGTCAGGATTTGGTACTTTTAGAAATTCTTGCTCATCTTTGAGAATTATTTCAAGTTATTTACATATTCAGAATCATGGTGAAATTTCTAACAAGTTTGATATTGGAAGTTTTGTGAATGGATGAGAGATGAGTGAGTTACATGAACCCTGACTGGAGGTTGAAGATGAAGTTCATTTCTAGAACTTGTTTTGTATTATACATTTATGGTTTCAGTTAAGTTAACAGATGTATATCCACCCCAGTGGTAAGACAACACACGTTTCATGTTAAGGGCGTGGGTTCAAGTCCTAGCACTGCCACTTTTTGTTATTTTTCAACATTTTCTCTTCTTTGTTTCAAACCAGCGCCCTGGGCCATCTCTCACTGGGCTTTTCTAATTTTTGCTTCTCCTCACCCCCCGTTTCCATCTACAACACAGACCCAACTTTTTTTATTTTATTTTTCTGATTACAAAAAAACATTCATTTGGGCCAGAATTCAAAACTGTTTTTCTAACAAACTCCCAAATTCCATTTCAAATCTCCCTGATTTTTATTTTTATATTTATATTTATATTTTATTTTTCTTTATTATTTTTATTTTTATTATTATTATTATTATTATTATTATTTTTATAAATAAAAGTCCAAAAAATAGTTTATTTATTTATATATCTAATATATTTATATTCATGTATATTTTATTTCTTTAAAAAACAAAAAGACAAAAATATTTTCTTAAACAAATTTAATTTTTTTTTTAATAAATTAATAATTTTAGGTTTAGATATTTTTTTTAAAATTTAAAATTAACTTAGAATTTAAGTTTTTTTTTAATTAATTAATTTCCGTATTGTTTTGATTAAACTTAAATCATTTTCTAAAAAACCCTAAAAAATGCTTTCTAACTTAATGTCTTTTCTTAATTAGTTTAGGTTTAGTTTTGTTTATTTTAAATTATTTATTTTCTTTTAAACAATTAGGTTAAAACCCTTTCCTCAAAAATAAAATAAAAATCATTTTCTTTTCCATTTATATTCTTGTACATTATATTTATTCATTTATTGTACGTTATTCAATATGGTTGTAATAGATAATTAAGTTTAATTTCTTGCAATTCCCATTTGTAAATTTGTATACCCCATCCCCAAATGATGTAATAGCGTAGTAAATTTACTTTTTGCAATTTATCCCTTTCATATAAATGCTAGTAAATTAGGGTTTGTATGAAAAGATAAAAATCAACAAGTAGATAATCCTAATCCAAGATTAAATGCATGCAAATCAAACGCACTATTCACACATGCACCCTTAAGGTTAATTCCACTTGTTGCATAAAAATGGTCATGTTATGCATGTGAGATGTCTTAGCAAAAACAATAAAAAATACAAGATCATAGTCCCTCGATGACGCTACAAATATTGTATTTCAAATGATCTTAGTCCCTCAAAGAGAAATGCTAAGATATCTCACAATATTGCTATCATGACTATACGATGACCCACACCTGTCCCTTTACATCCAAAGATAAGGCTTTTTACCAATCAATGGTGAGATAACAATATCAAAAGGAAGGAAGAAATGAACAAAAGACTTTTGAGTAGGTAGAAACGTTCTTAGTTGCTTGCTCACTTTCAAAACAAACGTATCGGAAAAAGCAGGTTTCTCGAAGATGTAATTGATAAGGTCCATCTTAGAAATCAACAGAGTGGTATGAGTCAACATATACCGTCTTAACCGGCGAACAGCCCATGCCAGAGTGCATCAAGTTTTCTCGAGCAGTGAATATCTGGTTTCACAGTTGGTAAACTTTTTGCTCAAGTAATAAATAACATGCTCTTTTCGGCCAGACTCGTCATGTTGGTCCAACACACATCCCATAGAATTCTCTAGTACTGTCAAGTACATGATCAAGGGTCTTCCTTCAACTGGAGGCATAAGAATATGAGGTTCTTGCAGACATTCCTTGATTTTGTCGAAGGCAGCTTGTCATTCATCATTCCATCTGACTACTTGATCTTTCTCCAAGATCTTGAAGATTGGCTCACAAGTAGCAGTTAAGTGAGATATGAAGCAGGCGATGTAATTAAGACGACCCAAGAATCCTTTAACTTCCTTTTCAGAGTGGGGGACTGGCATTTCTTAGATGGCCTTTACCTTGGCAGGATCGACTTCGATGCCTTTACCGCTGACAACAAAACCTAGAAGCTTTTCAGATCGTACTCCAAATGTGCACTTGTTAGGGTTCAACCTCAACTTGTACTTTTTCAGCCTCTCGAATAGCTTGTATAGGTGATTGAGATGTTTTTCCTCAGTTTGTTGACTGGAAATCATATCATCCACATAGATCTCTATTTCATGATGGATCATATCATGAAACAAAGCTACCATAGCCCTTTGATATGTTGCCCCTGCATTCTTTAATTCGAACGACATGACCTTGTAGCAAAAGGTGCCTCCATTGCATAACGAAAGTGATCTTTTCCATGTCTTCCAGAGCCATCCTAATTTGATTATAGCCAGAGAAACCATCCATGAAAGAGAAGACTTTATGCTGAGCAGTATTATTGATCAAAACATCAATATGAGGTAGAGGGAAGTCATCCTTGGGGCTTGCCTTATCCATATCCCTATAATCTACGCACATACAAACTTTCCCGTCTTTCTTCGGCACTGGCACCACATTTGCAACCTGTTGTACCCCAAAATTTGCCCTCCCATATTCTTCAACATTTGCCAAGTCAAAGCTTCAAAATCCCCCCAAGGGTTGCACAGTTCAAGGGCCTCCTAACAGTAAAAAATTAGGGTTTTGGTTCTGACAAAGAAAATGAAGTTTTCAAGGGTCCAATCAAGTCCCACATGCTTATAAACATTGTCAAGTATCCTCATGTCAAGTTTCAAGACTTACAGCACAAAATTGCACAGTCAAAAACCCTAATTGCACTACAGTCAACTGTAGGGGCAAAATGGTCATTTGACAGTCAAAAGTTCAAAATTTTGGTCAACATCTCATTTTGAAGCCATAAACATAATTTGATCAATGCTTTATCATGATTCTCAAAGCTTGGCTCAAAAAGTCTCAAGATGCAAAAGTTTCCATATTTGGACAGTTGAAAAAGTCAACTGTAACTTGACCAAGGCATAACTTCCACATGGTTTATCAGAAAAATTCCATCCAAAGCTCATTTTGAAGAGAAAGACATTTCCTACAACTCCTCTTCACACTTCAAGTCCAAGAAATGCTCTCACAAAAAACTATCAATTTCAACATTATAGGTCATTTTCAAAAGTCAACAAAAAGGGACTTTAAGTCAAAGGCCATAACTTGAGATTGGTAAATCAAAATGACATGGGACCAAAGGCATTGGTTAGAGGACTTCAAGACCTTTCCAAAATGTCCAAGAACATGATCAAAGCTTAAAAATTGAGCAAGATATGCCTTGTGGAAGTTGGGAAATTTTTGGATATTTTGAAAAGTCAACTTTGCTTCAAATGCCTTAAAATTGCTAATGGGCCACATTTTCTTCCAAGATTCATCATCCAAAGCATGTGCACGACCATTTGGCCCAAAGGGAAGTTGTTCATCATTTTTATTTATTTATTTGAATTTTAAATTGCTATTAATTCATTTAATTAATTAAAATATGGAAAAAATACCAAAGCAAGCTTTTCAAATCTTTTTATGCATGAAATATCCTCAAGATCTCGTGCATTATCTGATAGGGAAAGAATCAATGTGATTTGCCATGATTGGAATCAAATATGCATGGAAAAGATTTGAAAATATATGCATAAAAATCAAATATCTTGTACATCAATGCAAAGGGTTTTGGATCCAATTTTCAACCCTAATCAGTTCCCATACTTATACTAATGCAAACCCTAGTGTTGGAGACCACTAAGCTGCGCCCAAAGCTGAAGAAGAACATTGCACTTTTTGTGAAAAATTCTAAAACTGAAAACGTGATTCCAAGGCTTTTCAAGGCAAGAAAACCATTCCATTGCGTTCCTGAGGCTTCAAGGAACGTGTCTGAATCAAAATCATCAACTCTAACATCAAGAAACGGTATAACTAAGTGATCCTGTTTCAAATTTTATACATATTCGTGTTTCAGTTTTCAAGCATTCTCATTGCATTTTTTTTGTGGATTTATACTAATTGATTCATTCTAAAGCTAACCACATACTTTAATTGAGTTTTCGTGCAAAATTGGAGGATCCACCATTGAAGCTTTCTAGGTTTTTAGAGACCTTGAATTGGGGATTCTGGCATAGGGTAAAATTGGAACACGAGACTTGGACCATTAAAATCAGGACCTTCAGACGAACTCAATGCTTGGGTCGCGCCTAATTTATGATCAAAGGATTGCTAATCGCTATTTTTGTGCTTGTTATTTAGTGGGGGTTTAAAACCCCCGCTATTCAATTTGTTTTTTTCAGATAAAATGCAGGGCACTTGGAGAAGAAGGTGAGGTGTAAACAGGGGATTGGCGTATTTGAAATTCGCGCGAAAATCATCCACTAACTCTTGTTTTGCTTTATGTTATTTGTTTTCTATACAATATTCAAAGTGCGTTGGTAGCTCAGTTGGCAGGCATGTAATTTGGTAAGCAGCAGGACCTGGGTTCGATCCCAGGTCCCCCTCCCTTTCCCTATATTTTTCTTCTAACCATGTTCCTGTGCAGCTTGCTCCCTGATGACCATCATACGCCCACAATCTCAACGCGCCACTTGTCCCATGATCCTAATCTAAAGGCCAATGTTTGAGGAGTACCATGGACACTGGTCAACGCATACACACGTGGCCCTGAAAAGTCAAAAAAGGGCCTCCAAAGATGGGCCTGATTGCTACAACTTAACCTCCAATTTGGGGACAGAACCCCCCATGGGTTTGTTTTTTTTTCATTCTTTTTCATATTTTTTCTATTTTATTTGTTTTGTTTAATTTTTATTTAAATCTTTAAATTAATTTATTTTCATAAAATATAAAAATAATATAAAAACCAGAAAAGACAAAAAACAAATATATTTTATTTTAATATCTTTGTAAATAAATTGTATCAATTAATTTAGTTTTAAATTCTAGGATTAATTTTAATGTTTTTCTAAACAAACTAAAAAATTGTAGAATTGGGGTTTTAATCACTTTTTATCTTTTTCTTTTATTTTACCATTATAATAATTAATTATTTATTTTTGTAAATAAAAATTGAATTAATTAATTAGGTTTAATTTTAGGTTAAATTTTAATGCTTTTCTTAATAAATTAAAAATAACTAGAATTAGGATTAATTAACTTTTTTAATTCCATTTAATTCTCATAAAAGTCCATAAATACAAAAACTCAAAAAAAATCTTTTTCTTTTTATTTTAATTCAATTAATTTTTTAATCATAATTTAATTTCATTAAAAAGGGTCCAACGCCCTCGCTTTCGATTTAAATTCTCTTCGCATTTTTTATTTCCGTTCTTATAATATTCATGTAATTCTCCCAAAGCCATGTAAATTCGATATTTATATTTCTCGCACTTTACTTTATTTTATGTCAAATCGGGTCCTGGATTTAATTTGGCGATGTGGACCCGCGCCTTTGTAATAGTTTAGGAACTTTTAATTTTTCGCAACTTTTTAACTGCTAATAAATTGCATGCAAGAATGAATGTGAAAATAAAAACAAAAGCGTATATCACCAATACATGACAAGACAAAAATATCTGAAAACGACACACAAATCACACACCACCCCTAGGGTACGCCTCACTGTTGCCTTGCCTCTCGAAAGGTGATCGTCGAGTAGAGGATGTTTTAGTAAGTCCTCATGATCCGGGAACCTGGCATGAGGGTAGCTTCTAAGGTATCTTCCTATTGCTCTGGTGATCACCATGTCCCGAACCTTCGAATTGACCCGAATACCTCCAATGGTGGTGCTACCTACCCCTCAATGGTGGGATGGCATTACTTTAAGGACATTTACACAGACGAATTCCTTAGGGTAGGTAGACGACTCTAGATACTTGCTCTAATTTCAAACAAAAATCAAAAATACTTTTCACACTGACACTTTCAAAAAAGCTTTCAAAGCAAACTTTTCAAACACTCTTGAGGACAGATACAAGAGTCGAACTGAAATTTTCAAAGAAACTTTTTAAAACCCACAGTTGAAAAGCAAACAAACCATTTTTGAAAACACAAATGAGCAAGTATCTAAGAGCCCATGGATAACCATGGATAGAAATGGTGCTAACACCTTCCCTTTCTATAACCTACCTCCCGAACCGAGAGCAATCTCTTTAAGGAATTTTTCTGTGCTTTTGTCCTTTCCATTTGGAGAAAATAAAAGACGGTGGCGACTCTTGCTTCCACGACATTTCGCGAACCAGCGTTAAACAGTCAGTTCCAGATCCACCGATCACAGAACTGGCGACTCTGCTGGGGACTTATTATAAAGTGAGGTGTACCTTAGGGTAGTTCATAACTGTGTTTTCAATTGTATTGACTTGCTTGCTTTAAAATTGTGGGTTGCATGGGAGTTATATAAGATCCTAACCCGGATCTGGGGATACCCTGTTTAGGTAGCATAAGCTGTGAGGGACCTGTCCGGCGTAGACCGACACGGGTGAAGCAGTGGCTACATTGGTGTGGCACCTTGGTCTGTACCGATATCCCTTGTGTAGCAACGAGGAGAATATGGGTCTTCTGAGGAGTCATTAAGCACCAACAACCTTAGAACCTTAATTGACACAACTTGGCCATTAGAACAGTAGCAGTATGCTACGCCCATTGAGGCTAAACTCTCGTGATGGTTCTGGCCGCAAGAAAAGATTGCGATGCTGGAGTTATGATCGATTGAGGGTAGTCAATGATATTGGGATCCTCTAAGAACCCGGTTACTTTGATAGGACAGGTATGAACCAACAAACTGAAAGAGGGTAATACCTAGACCTCATGCTGGCCTAAACTTTAGGGGCTTGTCTTGTGTGACTTGTGTGCCTTACCATGTTTACCTTTGTATCTATTTGTGGTGTGCTTTATCATAACATCATAACATCATGAGCATTGCATACATCCTGCATACGGACTGACCATTTCAAAGACAAGAGGGTTTCACCTTTGCTCTGTTTTGTAGGACACCATGATGCCTGTGCGAAGGAATACTATCCGGTTCAACTTTGTTCACTCACCTGAGTTGCTTGAAGAGTTGGTTAGCAGAATTCCAAATACCACTTCCTTCATTCAGAGGCATGGTTCTCTTCTCAGTTTAGTCACTACAAAGCGGGATCAACAGTTGATGAGTGTTCTGACCCAGTTCTATGACCCTCTATACCAGTGCTTCACCTTTCAAGACTTCCAGCTGGTCCCCACCCTGGAAGAATTCTCTGATTTGCTTGGTATCCCTATCTTGGATCAGACTCCCTTTACTGGTTGGGAAAAGACCCTCAGGCTTGAGGAGGTTGCTGCAGCTCTTCCCTTGACACATCAAGAGGTAATGGACAACTGGGTAACTAGAAACGGAGTTAAGGGTTTCTTGGCCAAGTTTCTGATTGGTAAAGCTAACAGCTTCTGGAATGACTTGGACTTTAGGGCATATGAAGACATCTTGGCTCTCTTAATCTATGGGTTAGTTTTGTTTCCTAATCCTGACAACTTCATCAATGTCACTGCCATAAGGATCTTTATGTCTCAGAATCCGGTACCCACTCTCTTGGGTGACATCCTGCAACAACTTTATGCTCGTACTACCCGAAGACGAGGAACCCTATGGTGTTGTATCCCTTTGTTGGTGAGGTGGTTTATTTCGCACCTCCCTAAGTTCGTACTGAAGAACCAAGAAGGAAGAGGTTGGGCTCATAGGTTAATGTCTCTCACCAATAAAGACATTATTTGGACTTGCAGAGGTTTGGATGAGATAGCTATTATTGATCGATGCGGGGAATACCCTAATGTTCCTCTGATTGGTACCCAAAGAGGAATCTCTTACAATCCATGCCTAGCTCTCCGTCAGTTTGGAAGAGCCAGAAGAGCAGGGCTTCATGAAATGTTGGTGCCTCACATCAGTTTTGAGTTTCAAGTGGATAGTGACGAGCTGCGTCGTAGGTTCATCAAGGCTTGGGACAAAGTTCATAAAGCTGACCCACAAGAGTTGGGGCCAAAGACTTCTTTACCTATGGAAGCCTATTACAAATGGGTTCGCATCCGTGCTCAGAAGTTAGGTATGCCATACGAAGCCGTCAGACCTATCATTCTTGAGTATCCTGACAAAGATGGTGTTCCTCCAACTGTCCTTCCTCCTCAGATACCTACTGATTATGAGACATTAAAGAGATCTTGGTCGCAACTGCGAGAAGAGCGGGATTCTTACCGGGAAAAGTTCAACGAGCAGGAATTGAAGATCCAGAAGCTGACAAAGCAGTTGGAGAACGAGCGAGCTCTGAATGCTTACATCCGTACTGAGAAGAGGAGACCATGGGATCAATAAGGAGCTCTGGATGTTCTTTTACAGTTTTATTTCCCTTTTCAGTATTTCCTTTTCATGTAACGCCTAAGGGCAACCTGTCGAACAATTTAAGTTTCGAAGTCGAATCTAATGAAGTGTGTTCCTTTTTGTTTACAAAGTTGATTCCCGATTGTCTTTGAAAACATAAATCATACGTATTCCACTCATCATGTGCATAGCAGGTTTTCTTCTTTTCAGGTTGCTTACTGTTCTTCGCTGTTTATTTCAGCATCATGAATCCTGACTCATCATCAACCGAGATGTCTATCAAGGCTCTTCAGGCGCAGAATGCGCAATTTCAGGAATTAATCATGGGTTTGGCTCAGGGCCAAGAAGAGCTGAAGGCTCTGCTCCTGAAGAAAGAGAAGAAGAAGAAGAGGAGAACTGTTCTTTTTAACTCGGGCCGAAGGTTTGGCAACACTCTGCAAAATGAAGAGGCTGGTTCTTCTATAGGCAAGAGTAGTCCCCAGGCGGGGAAAGGTCCTAGTCCGGTAGTCTCTGACAACGAGACTGATTTTGATGAGGAACAGTATCCTCTGGCTGAAGACAGATACAAGCAGTTGGAGGACAGACTGAATGCTATGGAGATCCAACAAGTGCCTGGGCTGGATTTTGGAGACTTGGGTTTGTCTACTGGTGTGATCATTCTTCATAAGTTCAAAGCACCATCCTTTACCAAGTATGACGGGGCGTCTTGTCCCAAGTTGCACCTCAGATCCTACGTGCGGAAGATTCAACCGTACTCAGTGGACAAAAACTTGTGGATCCACTTCTTCCAGGAGAGTCTTTCAGGGACTCATCTCGAATGGTTCTATCAGCTGGATGGGACCAAGGTTCGTAACTGGGAGGAGTTGGCTACTGCTTTCTATAAGCAGTATCAATATAATGCCGACCTTGCCCCTACACGTACCCAACTCCAGGGTATGTCGCTAGGGTCAAGTGAAGGTTTTAAAGAGTATGCACAGAAGTGGAGGGATCTGGCTGGCAGGGTGCAGCCTCCGTTGACTGACCGGGAGTTGGTAGACATGTTCTTGGGGACCCTATCTGGGCCATTTTTCAACCATCTTATCGGTAACTCGTCTGCAGGGTTTACTGATCTTATTCTGACTGGAGAGAGAATAGAGGCTGGGATGAAGTCTGGTAAAATTCAGAAAGGTGCATCGTCAAGTTCTGAGAAAAAGCCCTTTAAGAAGGAGGCCAGTGCTGTATACGGGTCTAGAAGACAAGAGAAGCCTGAGCGCTGCCAATCTGTCAACGCGGTGATGATTGCTAAACCTGCTGCCGCTCCTCGGAAAACCAATCCTCCAAGGGCTGAAAGACCTAGAAGAGAATTCACCTGTTTGAGTATGACTCTATCACAAATCCTGCCGCAGTTGCTGTCCACCAATCTAGTGACTGTCAGAGAGGCCCCAAAAGTTGTGAATACTGCCTCTCCAAAATACAATCCAAATGCCCGCTGTGCTTATCACTTTGATAGCCCGAGGCATTCCACTGATGACTGTTGGGCCTTAAGGAATAAGGTGCAAGACCTTATCGACGCAAAAGAAATACAGTTTGAAGCGCCTGAGAGGCCAAATGTGGTGACTGCTCCTATGCCCCAGCATGGAGTAAATGCTGTTGATGAAGATGTATACGTTGTTTCTGTGAATGATGTAGTTACTCCCTTAATGACTGTCAAGAGGAACCTACTGCTGGCCGGTTTATTTCTGGGTTGCAGTGAGGGTTGCCTTTTCTGTGCTGTTTCTCTCTCTGGTTGTCCTTTGCTGAAGTTGGGCATCCAAAGCCTAATGGACAGCAAAGAGATTCTGTTCAAGAAGTCCGCTGTTCAGTTGGTTCCGGTAGAAGAAGTTTTTGTGGTTACAATCTTTAATAATCCAATCAAGGTTCTCCCAAGGAAGCCTGTTCAAATCATGACTATCGCACCTGTTGTTATTACTGTTCCGGGGCCTCTCCCCTACGAGTCTGATAAGGCTGTCCCCTGGCACTATGGGGCAGACGTGTATGTGAATGGAATTAAGCAAGAGTTCAACACTGGCACCAGCATCAGCAATATCACTGGTCCAGCAAAGGTTACCCGCAGTGGCAGGCTCTTCTCGCCTGACATTGCACCGCCCGCTATTCGAAGACCCCTTACTATAACACCTGCAAGTGTACCTGTTCCCGTTTCTGATCAAGTTGTTTCCCCGGCTGCCGAGTCATCCAATGCTCGGGGCAAAGGGATCGAAGATGAGCCTGCCCGGATGGAGGCACCAAGACCTGTAAATGATGAGGCCTCCCAACAAGAGATGGAGGAAATCCTGAAAATAATCAAGAAGAGTGACTTTAATGTTGTGGAGCAGCTGGGACATACACCCTCCAAAATCTCCATGCTCTCCTTGCTACTGTGCTCAGAGGCCCATGCTAAGGCCCTGATTTCATTTCTCAAGACGGCCCATGTGCCACAGGAGACATCTGCCATCCAGTTCACTGATTGCATAGCAAATCTGACAGCGGACAATGGTTTGGATTTCTCGGATGCTGACCTTACTGCTAAGGGAAGAGACCACAATGATGCCCTGCATGTCTCTATCGAATACAGGGGCACTACTCTGGCACACGTGTTGGTGGACACTGGCTCTTCCCTAAATGTGCTACCCAAGAAAGCCTTAGACCGTTTGGATTGTGAAGGCCTGGAACTAAAACCTAGCAATATTATCGTCAGAGCCTTTGACGGTTCCAAGAGGATGGTTCATGGAGAGGTTGACATTCCTATTCGTGTGGGTTCTCAGGTATTCGACTCTACCTTCTACGTGATGGATATCCGTCCATCTTATTCTTGCCTACTGGGCCGACCTTGGATCCATAAAGCTGGGGCAGTGACCTCTACCCTGCACCAGAAGCTAAAATACCCTGTCAGAGGGAAGATTGTCACTGTGCAGGGAGAGGAGGAGTATATGGTGAGCCATTTGAATTCCTTCAGATATATTGAGATGGACGGGGAGTTTATTGAAACCCCCTTTCAGCATTTCGAGGAGGTACCTCCAACTTTAGCAGCAGCAGAAACGATGGTCGAAGAGGATGTTCCTTTGAAGATGGCTTCCTTGAAGGATGCCCGGGCTGTGGTCAAGAAAGGTGAATGTGCTAACTGGGGCAGGCTCCCTGATTTTACACAGAAAACTGACAAGTTCGGACTGGGTTTTACTGCAAAGGGTCAGAAAGCTATGCGGAAGGCAAAGACCAGAAGACCTCCTATGCTTATTACCAACCCATGAGTGAATGCTGTGGGAGATGAAGATGAAGTGGGAGAGTCAGAGTTCAATAGCTGGATCTACCCGACAACTGAGGGCGGATTGACCAATTGGATTGCCAAAGACCATACTCCTGTTACTTTTGTTACGCAGTAATAAACTTCTTTGTTTTGTATTTGTAATAAACAATTAAAACTCTATGGCCCGGTGTCTTACCCGGAGCACCGTGGCTTCATTTGTGAGGGCATATAAATTGTCATTTCATATATCATGAATAAAGACCTTGGACGTTTTCTCGCATTTCAAATCTTATGCTCCTTTTCTTTCTTTCCTTTCTTTATATATTGCAAAACAACTGTATTTACACACACTCACTCATACAGGTTTCAATCCACTCTGGATCTCACTGGTAACGACTCTGCTACTGCCAGTTATGACTTCGAAAATCCGATCAACTTAGCCGAAGACGAAGGTGAAGATGATTGTGAAGTTCCTGGCGAGCTTGCAAGACTGTTACTCCAGGAAGAGAGGGCAATTCAACCACATGAAGAGCCAGTGGAAACAATAAATCTGGGTACTGAGACGGACAGGAAGGAGGTAAAGATTGGTGCCAACCTAGAGCTCAGTGTGAAGCAACGGTTGAATCAGATGTTACATGATTATGTGGAGATCTTTTCCTGGTCTTACGAAGACATGCCTGGGTTGGATACCGACATTGTTGTCCATCACTTGCCTACCAAGGAAGACTGCCCTCCGGTTAAGCAAAAGGTCCGCCGTATGCGTCCAGAGATGTCTGAGAAGATCAAAGCCGAGGTTATGAAACAGTTTGATGCCGGGTTCCTTGCAGTGACTTCTTACCCTCAGTGGGTTGCTAATGTGGTGCCGGTACCTAAGAAGGACGGTAAGGTCAGAATGTGTGTCGACTACAGGGATCTGAACAGGGCCAGCCCCAAAGATGACTTCCCCCTACCTCACATTGATGTCCTTGTTGACAATACAGCTCAGCATAAGGTGTTCTCTTTCATGTATGGTTTCTCAGGGTATAATCAGATCAAGATGGCACCTGAAGACATGGAAAAAACTACCTTTGTTACTCAGTGGGGCACCTTCTGCTACAAGGTCATGCCTTTTGGACTGAAGAACGCTGGGGAAACCTACCAACGTGCCATGGTTGCTTTATTTCATGACATGATCCATCATGAGATAGAAGTGTATGTTGATGACATGATTGCAAGATCCCAGACTGAGGAAGAACACCTTGATCATCTGCAGAAGTTGTTTGACCGGCTGAAGTTGTACAAGCTGAGGTTGAACCCGAACAAGTGCACCTTCGGGGTAAGATCTGGGAAGTTGCTAGGCTTCGTTGTAAGTGATAAGGGTATTCAAGTGGACCCTGCCAAGGTCAAAGCTATTCAAGAGATGCCAGTTCCTAAGACAGAGAAAGAGGTCAGAGGCTTTTTGGGACGCCTGAATTACATTGCTCGGTTCATCTCACACTTGACTGCTACCTGTGAGCCCATCTTCAAGCTACTGAAGAAAGATCAGGTAGTACGTTGGAATGATGAATGTCAGGCTGCTTTTGACAGAATCAAGGAATATCTCCAAGAACCACCCATCCTTATGCCACCGGTTGAAGGGAGACCTCTGATACTGTACCTGAAAGTGCTTGACAACTCAATGGGGTGTGTGCTGGGGAAGCATGACGAGTCTGGCCGAAAAGAGCATGCCATTTATTACCTTAGCAAAAAGTTTACCGACTGTGAGACCCGATACTCACTGCTTGAGAAAACTTGCTGCGCTTTGGTATGGGCTGCTCGTCGGCTGAGACAGTATATGCTGACTCACACTACCTTGTTGATCTCAAAGATGGATCCTATAAAGTACATATTTGAAAAGCCTGCTCTGTCTGGGAGAATAGCAAGATGGCAAATGATCTTAACGGAATACGACATCCAGTATACAACCCAGAAAGCCATCAAGGGAAGTGTATTGGCAGACCACTTGGCACATCAGGCAGTAGACGACTATCAGTCAATGAATTTCGAGTTTCCTGACGAAAGCATCATGATTGTAACTGATTGTGAAGTACCTGGACCGGATGAAGGACCTGAAGAAGGATCCCGATGGTCTATGCACTTTGACGGAGCCTCCAACGCTTTGGGTAACGGTATTGGTGCTATAATCATATCCCCTCAAGGCACTCATACTCCACTCACTGCCCGGCTATGTTTCAACTGTACCAACAATATGGCGGAGTATGAGGCGTGCATCATGGGTCTTCAAGCTGCGATCGACTTAAGGATCAAGTTTCTGAGTGTCTTCGGAGATTCCGCTCTCGTGATCAATCAGATCAAATGAGAGTGGGATACGAAACATCCGAATCTTATTCCTTACAGAGAATGTGTGTTGACCTTGATCCCCCACTTCACAAAGATAACCTTCGAACACTTTCCGAGAGAGGAGAATCAGCTGGCGGACGCGTTAGCTACAATGTCTTCTATGTTCAAGGTCAAATGGGATAATGAGGCTCCTCGGATCATCATCTGGAAACTGGACGAACCGGCATACTGTTGTGATCTCGAGACTGAATTGGTGACGGAGAAGCCTTGGTACCATGAGGTGAAGAGATATTTGGAAGCTCAGGAATACCCTGAAGGTGCATCTGTCAATGATAAAAAGTTTCTGAGAAGGTTCGCAGCGAAGTTCTTCCTTAGCAACGACATCATGTACAAGCGAAACCATGATTCGACCTTACTGCGTTGTGTGGACAAGACAGAAGCAGAAAGGATCATGGAAGAGCTACATGAAGGGACCTTTGGTACACACTCCAGTGGACACACTATGGCAAAGAAAATCCTTCGGGCAGGGTATTTCTGGTCCACAATGGAAGCTGACTGTTACCAACACTCTCGGACATGCCATAAGTGCCAAATATATGCAGACAAGGTGCACGTTCCTCCAGTTCCTCTGAATGTCTTGACTGCGCCTTGGCCTTTTGCAATGTGGGGCATAGACATGATCAGTGAGATTAAACCTACGGCATCTAACGGGCATCGCTTCATCCTGGTAGCGATTGATTACTTCACAAAGTGGGTTGAAGCAGCTTCCTACGCTACGGTAACCAAGACTGTTGTGGCACGGTTCATTCGGCATAACCTGATCTATCGATACGGCGTCCCAGAAAGAATTATTACAGACAACGGTACCAATCTCAATAACAAGATGATCACTGAGCTCTGCGAGCAGTTTAGGATACAGCACCACAACTCTTCTCCTTACAGACCGAAGATGAATGGGGCTGTAGAAGCAGCAAATAAAAATATCAAGAAAATCGTGCAGAAGATGACAGTGACTTATAAAGATTGGCACGAGATGTTACCGTTCGCTCTACATGGGTACCGTACCTCAGCCAGGACGTCAACCAGGGCAACTCCTTTCTCCTTGGTCTACGGTATGGAGGCAGTCTTACCGATCGAAGTGCAAATACCCTCTCTCCGGATAATGAAGGATGCAAATCTGAACGAAGATAATTGGATCCAGACACGACTTGATCAATTAAACCTTATTGATGAAAAGAGACTGGCTGCTATCTGTCATGGTCAGACGTATCAGAAACGGATGATTAGGGCATTTAACAAGAAGGTCAGACCACAAGAATATCAGGTTGGGGATCTGGTAATCAAACGAATCATCCTTCCTCAGAGTGATCCAAGGGGAAAATGGACCCCTACGTACGAAGGGCCATTTGTGGTTAAACATGTGTTCTCAGGAGGAGCCATGATTCTAACCACCATGGATGGTGACGACCTTCCTCACACCGCTAATGCAGACATAGTAAAAAGATACTACGCATGAAAAAGACCCGCTAGGCTGACATGCCTAGGCAAAAGTTAGGGCTTCCCGGCGAACCAAAAGGGTTCGGGCAAAATGAAGGGATGAAATGAAAAAAATCTGTACACCCGGCAAGTCGAAAACCTGAAAAGGCGGCTTGGGCAAAAATGGGTATCCCGGTGGACTGAAAACCCGAAAGGGCGGTCCAGGCAAAAGTTAGGGATAAAGCGTAATACTATGTCTCATTGGATCACTTTGCATCCAGAATCCGGTATCTACATCAAGTTCAGACGGCATCGATCAGTCAGCTTCATCTTCAACTAAGGTCATCAAGTGATGAGACTCTCGGAGATATAAAGGCAATAGCGGAGTTGAAACCCAGTGGATCATTCATTTCACATAGCTGTTTTATTTTCTCTTGTACAAAATTGTATAAACTCTTTTTCGGCGGCGTTCTCTTACTAGGACGTCAGCCTCTTGTACATAAACGCCTATTTTACAGGCAAATTAAAAAAAAATCAATACAAATATACTTTTCAGTTAAAATTGCCAATTGTTTTTCCTTTTCTGTTTTGTTTTGCGAAGAACGTCCAAGGTTCAATTTGTGATATATGCATTGACAATAATTTGCTAACTCATGAATATTTGCATACGAAACAAAGGATTAACTACAAGTAACATTAGAAACAGGGGCAATAAAGAGTTGTCTAAGCGATCTAATTGTTCCGTCCACCAAGGTACCAAGGTGGGTTCAGCTAAAGAACATAACCAGTACATCCCAATTCCCCAGAGAGTGAGTCAGCAAGTCAATACACTCTCCTCAAGCAAAGCTATTATCAACCTCAAGGAAGTTGGGTATCCTCCAGCAGATCTCAACATTCCCCAGCAGTATGCATGCATTCTTAACAAGCATCCCCGGCAGTCTTGGTCTAAAGATTGTTCCCCGGCGGTATATCAAACGTTCAGTGGAGTCACTCCCCCGATACAATTCAAGTCTTCCCCCAAGAGAGTCCAATCCAGTTTCCCCAGGAAAGTTGGAATCCATCTCCCCAAGCAGTAAGCTTATCCCCAGTAGATTCTGGAAGCTTACCCCCGCAGAGCACGAACGCGTCTCCCGGCTTTATTCAAGAGTTATTTCCCTACCAGGACATAACTGGGTTATCCTCAGCCAAAAACCACGGAAAGATCGTCCTCGACAAAGTCTTCTTACCCCCAGCGAAGTCTATTAACACTTCCAACACAACAATGGTATCCCCAGCGAAGTTACCATCAACATTTCAACATCATACCTCTCTCCCCACAGAGTATTGCTTCCCAGCAAGATCGTTATAGTACTTTTCTCTCCGCAGAGTAATACATTCGCCAAGTTCATTCCCCAACGAAGTCATTTTATCCTACAGGTATTCTTGCAATCATCATCCCCAACGGAAATGAAGAATCTCACTCTTCAACATCAGCCCAGGATTTGACTTCCCGGCGCCCGTCAAGGATTTATTTTCCTAAGACGAAAACATACATTCATAAACATCACATACATCATTATAGCATGCATATACGCATCATATCTCACAAATCTCATTTATGTTGAGAACATCATTGCTTGATCCACATCATGCATTGCATATGACTGACCTTTACCTTTCAGGAAAGATCCAGTTAAGTTCTCAGCTATATTTCAAGACCTTGACCGGTTCAGTTAAATCGACCCTAAGATTTTACTGTTTCTTATCCAGTCAAAGGCCTTCTCTGGTTCAGTCAGATCGACCCTAAGATCTCCCTGTTTCTTATCCAGTTGAAGACATTTCAAGACCTAGACCGGTTCAGTTAAATCGACCCTAAGATTTTCCTGTTTCTTATCCAGTCAAAGGCCTTCTCTGGTTCAGTCAGATCGACCCTAAGATCTCCCTGTTTCTTATCCAGTTGAAGATTTCAAGACCTAGACCGGTTCAGTTAAATCGACCCTAAGATTTTCCTGTTTCTTATCCAGTCAAAGGCCTTCTCTAGTCCAGTTAAATCGACCCCTAACAGATTTTCCTGATAAAGACTCAGTTGAAGACACCCAAGATTCTCTCAGCGTTACTGTTGAGGTTGAAGTCGCCCAAGATTCTCTCAGTGTTACTGTTGAGGTAGAAGTCACCCAAGATTCTCTCAGCGTTACTGTTGAGGTAGAAGTCGCCCAAGATTCTCTCAGCGTTACTGTTGAGGTTGAAGTCGCTCAAGATTCTCTCAGCGTTACTGTTGAGGTTGAAGTCGCCCAAGATTCTCTCAGCATTCCTGTTGAGGTAGTAATCGTCCGAGGTTCTCTCAGCGTTCCTGTTGAGGTAGTAATCATCCAAGGTTCTCTCACCGTTCCTGTTGAGGTAGTAACCATCCCTGGTTCATTCATCACCTTTTGAAGATCCAGATCCAACTCCTGTAACCAATCAGGACACATCTATACAAATAATCTGAAGACCAGCTCCTGTAACAGGTCAGGTAATCATTTTCTTTTGCAGGTACGCAAGTTCTCGCTAAGGAATCTCTTACGCGATCAACACCCAGATGGCATCTATAAGCCCATCCACCTTCCATCATCTCTTAGCATGGAATCTATAAGCCCATCATCCTATCCATCAATCTCCAAATGGCATCTATAAGCCCATTCCCATCATCACACTGCTACTATGTGAGCGCAAATTTCTGGGCACTCTAGTGTTCAATCATCTTCCACCTTCGGATTACGAAAGGCACGTCAGCCAATCTGCATCCTCAGGTCTAAGAAGATTGAACAGGGGCAACTGTTGTACCCCAGAATTTGCCCTCCCATATTCTTCAAGATTTGCCAAGTCAAAGCTTCAAAATCCCCCCAAGGGTTGCACAGTTCAAGGGCCTCCTAACAGTCAAAAATTAGGGTTTTGGTTCTGACAAAGAAAATGAAGTTTCCAAGGGTCCAATCAAGTCCCACATGCTTATAAACATTGTCAAGTATCCTCATGTCAAGTTTCAAGACTTACAACACAAAATTGCACAGTCAAAAACCCTAATTGCACTACAGTCAACTGTAGGGGCAAAATAGTCATTTGACAGTCAAAAGTTCAAAATTTTGGTCAACATCTCATTTTGAAGCCATAAACATCATTTGATCAATGCTTGATCATGATTCTCAAAGCTTGGCTCAAAAAGTCTCAAGATGTAAAAGTTTCCATATTTGGACAGTTGAAAAAGTCAACTGTAACTTGACCAATGCATAACTTCCACATGGTTTATCAGAAAAATTCCATCCAAAGCTCATTTTGAAGAGAAAGACATTTCCTACAACTCCTCTTCACACTTCAAGTCCAAGAAATGCTCTCACAAAAAGTTATCAATTTCAACATTATAGGTCATTTTCAAAAGTCAACAAAAAGGGACTTTAAGTCAAAGGCCATAACTTGAGATTGGTAAATTAAAATGACATGGGACCAAAGGCACTGGTTATAGTACTTCAAGACCTTTCCAAAATGTCAAAGAACATGATCAAAGCTTAAAAATTGAGCAAGATATGCCTTGTGGAAGTTGGGCAATTTTTGGATAATTTGAAAAGTCAACTTTGCTTCAAATGCCTTAAAATTGCTAATGGGCCACATTTTCTTCCAAGATTCATCATCCAAAGCATGTGCACGACCATTTGGCTCAAAGGGAAGTTATTCATCATTTTTATTTATTTATTTGAATTTTAAATTGCTATTAATTCATTTAATTAATTAAAATATGGAAAAAATACCAAAGCAAGCTTTTCAAATCTTTTTATGCATGAAATATCCTCAAGATCTCGTGCATTATCTGATAGGGAAAGAATCAATGTGATTTGCCATGATTGGAATCAAATATGCATGGAAAAGATTTGAAAATATATGCATAAAAATCAAATATCTTGTACATCAATGCAAAGGGTTTTGGATCCAATTTTCAACCCTAATCAGTTCCCATACTTATACTAATGCAAACCCTAGTGTTGGAGACCGCTAAGCTGCGCCCAAAGCTGAAGAAGAACATTACACTTTTTGTGAAAAATTCTAAAACTGAAAACGTGATTCCAAGGCTTTTCAAGGCAAGAAAACCATTCCATTGCGTTCCTGAGGCTTCAAGGAACGTGTCTGAATCAAAATCATCAACTCTAACATCAAGAAACGGTAGAACTAAGTGATCCTGTTTCAAATTTTATACATATTCGTGTTTCAGTTTTCAAGCATTCTCATTGCATTTTTTTTGTGGATTTATACTAATTGATTCATTCTAAAGCTAACCACATACTTTAATTGAGTTTTCGTGCAAAATTGGAGGATCCACCATTGAAGCTTTCTAGGTTTTCAGAGACCTTGAATTGGGGATTCTGGCATAGGGTAAAATTGGAACACGAGACTTGGACCATTAAAATCAGGACCTTCAGACGAACTCAATGCTTGGGTCGCGCCTAATTTATGATCAAAGAATTGCTAATCGCTATTTTTGTGCTTGTTATTTAGTGGGGGTTTAAAACCCCCGCTATTCAATTTGTTTTTTTCAGATAAAATGCAGGGCACTTGGAGAAGAAGGTGAGGTGTAAACAGGGGATTGGCGTATTTGAAATTCGCGCGAAAATCATCCACTAACTCTTGTTTTGCTTTATGTTATTTGTTTTCTATACAATATTCAAAGTGCGTTGGTAGCTCAGTTGGAAGGCATGTAATTTGGTAAGCAGCAGGACCTGGGTTCGATCCCAGGTCCCCCTCCCTTTCCCTATATTTTTCTTCTAACCATGTTCCTGTGCAGCTTGCTCCCTGATGACCATCATACGCCCACAATCTCAACGCGCCACTTGTCCCATGATCCTAATCTAAAGGCCAATGTTTGAGGAGTACCATGGACATTGGTCAACGCATACACACGTGGCCCTGAAAAGTCAAAAAAGGGCCTCCAAAGATGGGCCTGATTGCTACAACTTAACCTCCAATTTGGGGACAGAACCCCCCATGGGTTTGTTTTTTTTTCATTCTTTTTCATATTTTTTCTATTTTATTTGTTTTGTTTAATTTTTATTTAAATCTTTAAATTAATTTATTTTCATAAAATATAAAAATAATATAAAAACCAGAAAAGACAAAAAAACAAATATATTTTATTTTAATATCTTTGTAAATAAATTGTATCAATTAATTTAGTTTTAAATTCTAGGATTAATTTTAATGTTTTTCTAAACAAACTAAAAAATTGTAGAATTAGGGTTTTAATCACTTTTTATCTTTTTCTTTTCTTTTACAATTATAATAATTATTTATTTATTTTTGTAAATAAAAATTGAATTAATTAATTAGGTTTAATTTTAGGTTAAATTTTAATGCTTTTCTTAATAAATTAAAAATAACTAGAATTAGGATTAATTAACTTTTTTAATTCCATTTAATTCTCATAAAAGTCCATAAATACAAAAACTCAAAAAAAATCTTTTTCTTTTTATTTTAATTCAATTAATTTGTTAATCATAATTTAATTTCATTAAAAAGGGTCCAACGCCCTCGCTTTCGATTTAAATTCTCTTCGCATTTTTTATTTCCGTTCTTATAATATTCATGTAATTCTCCCAAAGCCATGTAAATTCGATATTTATATTTCTCGCACTTTACTTTATTTTATGTCAAATCGGGTCCTGGATTTAATTTGGCGATGTGGACCCGCGCCTTTGTAATAGTTTAGGAACTTTTAATTTTTCGCAACTTTTTAACTGCTAATAAATTGCATGCAAGAATGAATGTGAAAATAAAAACAAAAGCGTATATCACCAATACATGACAAGACAAAAATATCTGAAAACGACACACAAATCACACACCACCCCTAGGGTACGCCTCACTGTTGCCTTGCCTCTCGAAAGGTGATCGTCGAGTAGAGGATGTTTTAGTAAGTCCTCATGATCCGGGAACCTGGCATGAGGGTAGCTTCTAAGGTATCTTCCTATTGCTCTGGTGATCACCATGTCCCGAACCTTCGAATTGACCCGAATACCTCCAATGGTGGTGCTACCTACCCCTCAATGGTGGGATGGCATTACTTTAAGGACATTTACACAGACGAATTCCTTAGGGTAGGTAGACGACTCTAGATACTTGCTCTAATTTCAAACAAAAATCAAAAATACTTTTCACACTGACACTTTCAAAAAAGCTTTCAAAGCAAACTTTTCAAACACTCTTGAGGACAGATACAAGAGTCGAACTGAAATTTTCAAAGAAACTTTTTAAAACCCACAGTTGAAAAGCAAACAAACCATTTTTGAAAACACAAATGAGCAAGTATCTAAGAGCCCATGGATAACCATGGATAGAAAGGGTGCTAACACCTTCCCTTTCTATAACCTACCTCCCGAACCGAGAGCAATCTCTTTAAGGAATTTTTCTGTGCTTTTGTCCTTTCCATTTGGAGAAAATAAAAGACGGTGGCGACTCTTGCTTCCACGACATTTCGCGAACCAGCGTTAAACAGTCAGTTCCAGATCCACCGATCACACAACCCATTTGGGATAAGATGTCACAGCTAGGAATCCTGCATCAAATTGTTTCATCACTTTAGCTTTTATCTTTTCAGACATGTCAGGCCTCATGCTACGAACTTTTTATTTGACAGGAGGACAATCTTTCTTTGTCGGTAGACGATGAACTACAATGTCGGTATCTAACCCTGGAATATCTTCATACGACCAAGCAAACACTTCCACATAATCATGAAACATCTGAACCAATCTGCTTTTGACACTGCTTTCCAGGTTAGCGCCGATCTTGACCTCTTTCTTGTCTGTCTCGGCACCTAGATTGATGACTTCAACTGATTCTTCGTGCGACTGAATAGCTTTTTCCTCTTGTAATATAAGTCTGGCTAGTTCTCCCAGTATTTCACAATCTTCCTCGCCTTCGTCTTCGACTTAGTTAATTGGGTGTTCGAAATCATAGTCGGCAATAGTAGAGTCATTGGCAATGAGATCCAGAGTGGATGAGGACCTGCAAGAATGTGCGTGTGTGCATGTAAGATACATGACTATTTTGAAAAACGTATTTGAAGAAAAAGAAAGGAAATGAGAACAAAGATTTGAATGCAAAAAAGTCAAATGGTTTGTATTGAATGATCATATGATAAGATGAACATAAATAAAACCCTTGACAAATGAACCATAGTGCCCTGGGTCAGGCACATGGCTTAAAAGTCATTGTTTAATATTACAGACAAAATGTTCTTGAATTAAAAGAAAGCAATAAACAAGTGATTACTCCTCAATGAAGGAGATGGGAACGAAGTCTTTTGCGTGCCAATTGTTGAGCTTTGTTGTAGTAGGATATACCCAATCTTCAAATGCACATTCGTCATCAGATTCACCTACAACGTTAACTTCATGACTTCCAATACGGAGAGGGGGCTTCCCTGCGCGAGTGCGCCTCACTTCTTTCTGAGTCTTGATAGTGAAACTCAAACCACATTTGTCTGCTTTGAATGGGATCTCGAGGAGTTGCCCCTAAGTATCACAACTTCCCTCTTCGACTGCAGCACAAGCATCTTTAAACGAAACCATCTTCGGCACGACCTTAACAACTTTGGACACATCAGAGAAACATTTGGTAGTAGCAATCATTGGTGGCCCAACTTCAAAAGCCTGACACGAGGTTTCTATAAATTCTCCATCCATCTCCATATATTTGAAAGAATTGAGGTGGCTTACCATGAACTCCTCCTCACCACATACAATGACAATTCTTTCTTTGACCGGATACTTAAGCTTTTGATGAAGAGTTGACGTTACTGCCCCTGCTCCACAGATCCAAGGGCGATCCAACAAACACGAGTAAGCAGGATGGATATCCATGACGTAGAAAGAAGAGTTGAAAATCTGTGAGCCCACCTTGATCGGGAGATCCACCTCTCCATGAACTGTCCTTTTGGATCCATCGAAATCCCTCACAATAATATCACTTGGTTTTAAAACTAGTCCTTCACAGTCTAAGCGGTCCAAAGCTCTCTTGGGTAGAACGTTTAAAGAAGGGTCAGTGTCAACCAGAACATGTGCTAGGGTAGTCCCCTTACATTCAGCAGAAATATGTAGAGCTTTGTTATGGTTCTTTCCAAGTGGTGTTAGATCAACATCCGAGAATCTCAAACCATTGTCGACCGTCAAGCTTGCCACACAATTTTCAAACTGACCAGTTATGGTCTCATGAGAGACATGATCCTTCTTCAAGTATTTTATTAACGCCCGAGCATGAGCATAGGAACAAAGTAGCAAAGATAACATGAAAATCTTGGAAGGGGTTTTCCCCAACTGCTCCACAATCTTGAAATCACTCATTTTTATAATTTTCAAGATCTCATCCATTTCTCGAGCGGAAGGTTCCCCATCAGCAATGTCTTTTGTGGGTATTTCTATCTTAGCAGGCTCAACCAATTTCTCATTTCCCCTTGTGTCAGCACTTGGCTTAGCAGCGTTGATGCATACAGGTGCCTTTGTAACAGTTGGTGGTGAGATGTTGGGTGAAAAGATTCTCCCAGTTCTAGTCACCTTACTATAGCCAGTAATGTTACCAATGTCATCATATTTGCTTTCTTTAATCCAAGCGTCTTGCTTTATTCCATGGTAAAACACCTCAGCACCATAGTTCCATGGCACTGCTTTGTTGGAATAGTATGGAATTGGCCCGGGGGTGGTAATTATCAGAGGAGCAACAATTGGTTCATTTGAAATCCTAATAGGACCCTTGGAGGAGATCCTAAGAGGCTTGTTTGAGATAGTTATGATGGAGAGGTATTCACACTTATTGGTCAAACTTTTGGCAGACAAAGTCTTCTCAAATAGGATCTCATGGTTATCCATCAAGCGTTGAATGCCTTCATTCAGCCATTTGCATCCATTGAGTTGTTTGGCATAGAAATCGCAATCCTTCAAACAGCCAGGGAAAATCCTGACTTTCAATAGATTCTTTTTGATAGTGGTTAACGGAGTAGTCAAGTCTTCGACGGAGGAAACAAAAATGGTATCTTCAACAACATTGACACCCTTTCCATGATTTGGCATAGGCGCGGTGATTACATTCGGAGTTGGAGTAGGATAAAATTCAATGGTCTTGTTGTCTATTAAGTCTTGAATTTTATTCTTCAATGCCCAACATTGGTTAGTCTCATGCCCGGGACTATTTGAGTGTATGCACACTTGGCATTCAGATTGTATTTGGGTGAAGAGATATCTAGATTGGCCGGAGGATCACGCAGTGTCACCAAATTAGTCTTTAGTAGATGTTATAAGGCTTGGGATAATGACATGCCTATCCTTGTGAATTGTCTTGGTGGAGCTTGAAATCGTTGATGGTTGGCAGATGGTCTTTGAGCAGGAGTTGGATTGGAAATCCGGACAATATTAATGGACGAACGGTGATCCTTCTTGGTACGGGCCCTTGCCCCATACACAACATTGATTTCTTTCTTACCAGTGAAGGATTTCTTTACGGGATTGGAAGTGGAGGCAGATGCTATGGGAATCTTCCCGCTTTTGATGCTGTTTTCAACCCTTTCACCGGTTAAGATTAGCTCGGTGAAACCGGATGAAGAACAACCAACCAACAAGTTGAAAAATAGACCAGATAAAGTGCCCATAAACATATCAATGTGCTCCCTATCAGTCAAAGGTGGTTGAACCCTACTAGAAAGGTCTCTCCACTTTTGGGCGTACTCTTTGAACCCTTCATTCTTCCCCATTGTCATGTCTTGCAACTGAACTCTTGTCGGTGCCAAGTCGGCATTATACTGGTATTGGTGGTAGAAAATGGTGGCTAAGTCTTCCCATGTATGGATACGGGAACCATCCAATTGGTAAAACCACTCTAGTTGCGTCCTAGCCAAGCTTTCTTGAAAAAAGTGAACCCAGTGTTTTTTGCTGGCGGTGTGCCGTTGAATTTTACGCACACAAGACTTTAGGTGAAGCTTTGGGCAGGAAACCCCATCATATTTAGCGAATACTGATATCTTGAATTTGTGGGGAATGACAACACCAGATATTAAACCTAAATCATCAAAATCTAAATCGGAGACGGCTTGAATCTCAACAACCTTCAATCTGTCTTCTAGCTGCTTGTACTTAACATCAACAGGAGGATACTGCTCGTCAAAATAATCTTCATCATCAGACGCTTGATCATTGATACATCCAGCCTGGGTACTCCTTGCTTCACCAATCCGATTCTCATCTTCCTTAGACGAATCTTCCACTACCGGTATCTGACAGACCGACTCTCTGAATCTTCTATCCATGTTGACTAAAGCTTTCCTCTTTGGTTTCTTTTTGGCTGCTAGCAATGCCATCAAATCTTGTTGTCCCTTAGCTAGGGTCAACAGAGTCTCTTGAAACTAAGAGTTTTGTGCTTGTAAGTCTTTCACTATTTTCTCGATATCCATCTTGCTGAAATAAACAGCAGAAAGATAAGGAAACCTGTCATGAAAAACCTGTTATGTTATGATGCATGAAAGATGTGTATGCAAATGATTTCAAGGATTTATGAAATTTAAATTTGTATAGACAAAGAATGAACAAACATCAAATTTCATTAATTAGTTCAAAATGACTATAACATGCCTCTTGGGCTTACAAAATAAATCTCTAAGATAAAAAGGTCGAACGCATCCTCTTCGGTGCAATGTAGGCGTTCAAGCTTTGCTCTTCATGTAGCTGCTTTGTAAGCTCCAAGACCCTTTTCTCACTAGCGTAGAATTGAGCTTCGAAGGTATCTCGTTCTTCCTTCAACTGAATCCAACCCTTTTGCAAGTCTTAAAGAGAAGTAGGCATGTCGGGATGGAGAACAGTGTACGGGACATCTCCTTCAACCACAGGTTCCATGATAACTGGTAGGATGGAGGGGTAAGGCATCACGAGCTTCTGAGCACGAGCTCGTCCCCACCTAAGATAAGGTTCAAGTGGAATAGAATTCTTGTGTCCCAGCGTCTTACTATCCACTTTCTTTACCATCCTCCAAGCTCGTATAAACCTATGACGGTAGCCTTGATCGTCACTTTCGTAGTCGAATACCACTCCTTGGATGAGCATATCATGCAGACAATCTCTTCGGGAATAACCAAACAGTCGTAAGGCTAAGCAAGGGTTGTAAGTGATACCTCCCCTAATGCCAAGCAAGGGGACATTAGGGAATTACCCATAATGGTCGATGATAGTAACATTCTCCAAGGATCGAGAACACCAATGAATATCTGAATGTCTGAGCATTATCAACCTATGGGACCACCTCAAACCTTGCTCGTTCTTCAACACAGACTTGGGAAGATGCGAAATAAACCATCTAGCCAAGATAGGAGTGCAACACATGAGGGCCTCTCTCTTCCTCATAGTGTGAGAGTGGAGAGAATGTAGGATATCTCCCAACAAAGTAGGTACCGGTTTGTGAGACATGAAGATTTTGACAGCATTTACATCTATGAGTTGGTCAGGGTTTAGAAACAAAACCATCCCATAGATGAGAAGGGCCAAGATTTCTTCAAAAGCTTGTAGATCCAAAGAGTTCCAACAATCTTGAGCTTTCTCAAACAAGAACTTGGCTAAGAACCCTTTGACAACACTCTTTGTTTCCCAATTAGTCGTGATATCAGATTGTTACAAGTGTAGTGCTCGGGCAATTTCTTCAGGTCTTGGATCTTTTCCCATACCGTTGAAGGGTAGTTGATTGAGAATGGGAATTCTCAAGAGTTTAGAGAATTCTTCCATAATAGGCACAAGCTGATAATCGGGAAAAGTGAAGCAATGGTGTAGAGGATCAAAGAATTGGAAAAACACCTTCATCATATCTTCATCAGTGCTAGAGGTAACCAAGTTTAGGAGGCGACCATGTCTTTCGGTGAATAAAGAATTTTTAGGGACCCTTGATGCTAACTCTTTGAGTTGAGAAGGAATTCTTACGATATTGACTTGGATAGTATTCCTGCGGAGGGAAGCCATGTCTTACAAAACAGAACAAAGATAAATCCCAATAATCCTTGAAATGGTTAGTGAGAATGCTTATGATGTTATGATGTTTATGATGCTATGTACAAGTAAGCATATACAAACAAGGAAAACAAGTCCTTATGTTTAGGCTTGCATGGAGTCTTATAGGTAAGTATCCTCTTGAAGTTTAGTTGGCTCAAACATGTCCTAGAAATAGTAACCGGGTTCTAAGGGATCTCAATATCACTGATCTTTCTTGTCGGGCATTGTTTCAGCGCAAGCCTCTTTAACGACGACCGAAATATCCCGAGAAGTCCAATCTCAATAAGCGTAGTATCGAGTATCAACCAACTTCAGACTGCACCAAAGCCGGATATCTCACTACTTCCTAATGGCCAAGTTGGTCAAGTTAAAGGTTCTAAAGACAGTTAGTGCTTCATGACACCACACAGCGGCCCCGTATTCTCCTTGACTACTAAAGGGCTGCCGGTACCCACAAATGTGTCACACTAACGTAGCTATTGCTTAGACCATGTCGGTATACCCCATACAGTTTCCACAATATATTTCTACTTACCTATAAGGTATCCTAAATCCGAGTAGAGGATTAAAACAAGCCCAAACAAGGAACCAAAATATAAAGCAAGCAAGTCAAATAAATGAAAGCAAATAAAGGTGATATAGCCCTAAGGTAACCCCACTTTTAAGTAATTTCCCCAGAATATTCGCCAGTTCTTTGGTACGGTGGGAGAACTGACTCGGGATATTTTGCGTTTGATCGCAATTGTTGCGGTTAGCAAGAGTCGCCACCGACTTTTATTTTATCCAAAAGGAAAGGTGGAAAAGAAAAGGAAAGACCTTTGAGATTATTTCTTGAGTTCGGGGGATAGATTATGAAAAGGGAAGGTGTTAGCATCATTTTCATTCATAGTTATCCATGGGCTCTTAGTTGCTTGCTATATCACTTGCTTTGTTTGAAAATATGCTTTGTGGTGGTTTTTGAAAGTATTTTTGAAAAGACGCCTTCGTTTAGGCAAACTTTGTAATGGTTCTCGTTTCGTAAGAACGTATACAAAGTGTTGGACTTTTGAAAATATTTCATGTTTTGAAAGTTTGCTTTTGAAAGTGAGGACACTTGTTTTGAAAGTTAGCAAGCAACTAAGAACGTTTCTACCTACTCAAAAGAACTTTGTTCATTTCTTCCTTCCTTTGATATTGTTATATCACTATTGATTGGTAAAAAACCTTATATTTGGATGTAAAGGGACGTGCGTGGGTCATCGTATAGTCATGATAGCAATGTTGTGAGATATCTTAGCATTTCTCTTTGAGAGACTAAGATCATTTGAAAGGCAACATTTGTAGTGTCATCGAGGGACTATGATCTTGTATTTTTTGATTGTTTTTGCTAAGACATCCCACATGCATAACATGACCATTTTTAGGCAACAAGTGGAGTTAACCTTAAGAGTGCATGTGTGGATAATGTATTTGATTTGCATGCATTTAATCTTTGATTAGGGTTATCTACTTGTTGATTTTATCTTTCCATACAAACCCTAATTACTAGCATTTATATGAAAGCGATAAATTGCGGAAAGTAAAATTACTACGCTATTACATTATTAGGGGGATGGGGTATACAAATTTACAAATGGGGATTACAAGAAATTAAACCTAATTATCTATTATAACCATATTAAATAATGTACAAGAATTGAAAATAATATAATGTGCAAGGATGTAAATGGAAAGGAAATGATTTTGTTTGGTTTTTGAGAAAAGGATTTTAACCTAATTATCTAAAAGAAAATTATTAATTAAGATAAATAAAATTAAACCTAAACTAATTAAGAAAAGAAATTAAGTTTGAAAGCCTTTTTTAGGGTTTTTTAGAAAAGGTTTTAAGTTTAATAAAAATAGTATAGAAATTAATTAATTAAAAGAAACCTAAATTCTAAGTTAATTTTAAATAAAAAGAAAATAACTAAACCTAAATCTAATTATTAATTTATTAAGAAAAAGAATTAAATTTGTTTAAGAAAATATTTTTGTCTTTTTGTTTTTTAAAGGAATAAAATATACATGAATATAAATATATTAGATATATAAATAAATGAACTATTTCTGGACTTTTATTAATAAAAATAATAATAATAATAATAATAATAATAAAGAAAAATAAAAATAAAATAAAAAAAGTCAGGGGGGTTTGAAATGGAATTTGGGAGTTTGTTAGAAAAACAGTTTTGAAGCCTGGTCTAAATGAATATTTTTTTGTAATCAGAAAAATAAAATAAAAAAAGTTGGGCATGTGTTGTAGATGGAAATAGGGGGGTGAGGAGAAGCAAAAATAGGAAAAGCCCAGTGAGGGATAGCCTAGGGCGCTGATTTGAAACAAAGAAGAGAAAATGTTGAAAAATAAAAAAAAAGTGGCAGCGTTAGGGCTTGAATCCACGCCCTTAACATGAAACGCACGCTGCCTTACCACTGGGATGACTATACATCCATTAACTTAAAAAAAACAATAAATATATAACATAAATCCAGTCCTAGAAATGACTTCATCTTCAACCTTCAACCATGGTCCATGTAACTCACTCATTTCTCATCCATTCATAAAACTTCCAACATCAAACTTGTTAGAAATTTCACCATGATTATGAATATATAAATAACTTGAACTAATTCTCAAAGATGACCAAGAATTTCTAAAAGTACCAATTCCTGACCTAACTTTTTTCAGAGATTCAAACCTAAAATTCTCTAAGCTCAGACCATATAAATGAAAACTATGAATATGTACAGCTTCAGGGCAATGATATCTACATTTTATCTTTACAAATCAGAATCAAATGATACTTGTATGAAGAGATAGAAATTTGAAAACTTACCTTTTGCAGCTGGATTCGTGTATGGAGTTTGAGCAACCTTTGAGATGGCCTGATAATTTCTTTAGCTTGTCTGGACCTCCTTGAATGTATTCCAACTCCTACTTTGCTTTGAGAATGGCTGAAACTCCCAACTCAAGTCAAGTTGCAAGCTTCAGTTTTGAAAATGGTGGATGGTGATGGAGGGGTTACAGTCAGGAAACAGGGGCCTGGATCACTTTGATATAATGTATATTAAGTGTTTGGAAGGTTGAAACTTAATACGCATGAGTGGATTTGGAGATGGCTATGTGAGATTCAAAACTGTCAAGTTATGGCAGATTTTGGGTTGCAGAGTGCTTGGTAGTGTTTTGGGGTTCTTGAACTCGTGTATTATGTTGCAATAGACTTGTGAATATGTATGGAAAATGTTGGAGATCAAATGCACTCAAGGTTTCTGAGTTCCAACCTTTTGGCTCTATAGCTTGCTTTTGAAGAAAAGTGAGAAGACAAATCTCAAAGTGTTGTACAAGCACGGTATAAGTTGATAGAGGCCTTAGATATGTTGCTTTTGGTTTATAGGGATTGTGTGTGCAGAAAGAACAAGTGTAAGGTTCAAGGAGTTGACAATTGCAAAAGTGGTGCTTTATCAAAATGGAAATGGCAACTTTGTGCCATAAATGAAAATCATTTTGGACAAAGCTTAAACCAAGTGGATAAGGGTATAAAGAGTTGTGTAAACCATTAATTATGGAGATACAAACAAGTTTGAGGCCTTCAAAGTGAGGATTATGCAACATGGCTATGGATTGGATCAAATGTTCATCATGAAAATGACTTGAAAAACAAGTTTGAAACCCTAACTTCTTGCCTTCGATTCTCTTAGCTCAAGTATGATCTCAATGAGTTCTTGGACATTTTGGAAAGCTTGTAACATCCTATACAACCTTTATGTTGGACATTTTTGAATATTAATCTTGGGACTAGGTGAAAAGTTTCCATGAAGTTGGTATAAAAAATCTGCCTAACTAGGGCAAAATTTCACTAAGTGTTTAAGTTTCATGAGCATGTCTTCACTAATTCATAACTTGAAATAGAAGAATTTCTAGAAAAAGTTATGCCCTACAATGTTTTAGATCTCATTGAGATCTACAAATTTCATGTTTGAAGTTTCCCTTGAATCATCTTGCATCATGGTGGAAATTTGGCACAAAGTTGTGAAAAAAAGTTAATTTTCTAACACTTAGAAAAATTCTAAGTCTTAGAATTTTGACTTTTCAAAGATGAAATTTGACTTTATGATTTCTTGATGAACAAGTTTCATATTTTGACATGTCTTGATGAATTGTGTTCTTTGAAACTTGATTTTGGTCAAAAAGTCAAAGTTTGACTTTTCAGTGTACAATTGACTTTTCATTAGTTGACTAAAATTCAATTATCAATCAATTGATCTTGAGAAGTGATTTGAACTATGACATTAGGTCAAAATGATGTATTTGAATCCTTGATATCATGTCTTAAACCAATAAGTCATTTGTTAGGTCAAAAGTCAAAAATTGAACCTCCTCAGTCAAAACCCTAATTTTGACCAATTTGCCCTTTTGATGATCTGATCAAATTTATTGAGGAATTGTGATCCAAACTTGATAAATTTATATATATGAGTTCATGATGTTAATATGGATTAAAAATTATGAATTTTGACTGTAAATTAACCACAGTTGACTTTTTCCCTAATATAGCTGATTTTAGGTCAACTGATTAATTGACTGAGCAAAAATGTGATCCAAGACTTGAAACTTGACATGATCAATATTGAGGGTTCCTAATGATCCATGAAATTCATATGGGGCATTAAAAATCCATTTTTTCCTGCGCAAACTCAAACCCTAATTTTAAGTTGTTAGTGGTTGAGGAGATGTCTTGAGCTGATCAAACCTTGTGTAGTCTTGAATCAATGGAGATCTTATGAGATATTTCTTGAGAAATGAGAGGTAAAATTTTGGGGTACAACAGTGAGACTCGGGGATTTCACCTTCGGATGTCTTGGCTGAGGAGCTTGTATAAAGAGCTTGGGGAGGCACAAAGGTACGAGGCTCCCGCTAAGGTGTACATGCTACATCTGGTGGCATGTACTCTCTTTGCAGAAAAATATTGATGTCCAGTACTTGTCTCTCTTCAGCACACTTGACACTCCATGCTGGACTTGGGGAGTGGCAGCCTTGACCATGTTGTACTCGGCAGTTGACGTTGATTCTCGTCCTGAGACCTGACAGCTTGCTGGTTACCTCAGCTTGTTACAGGTATACTATAATTTATTTGATGGTTTTTATTAATTATTTGGGTGTATTTATATGATGGTTTTTATTTATGCAGTGTTGGTTATAAGATAACTTCCCTCACATCTGTGAGCGAAAGATCCAACGTGTCACGACACCTGAGCTATGTGCGAGGAGATGGAAGGCCAAGCAGGCCATTTCAGGAGGTTTGATGGAATACGGGAGGAGGCTTGACGCTTTGACCTTGGATGATGTTGTTTGGACACCCTATACATATCATCACCCTCATCGTCTATTTGATATATCTATTTTATATTCAGGACATATTAGATAGGAGAGCCATGTGTCTAGACACTTGCCTGAGAGGTGTCTACCCTAGTATGGTTATGTACAGGGCATCCTTTGTCCAGTTCCAGAGTCTCCAACTGGTGGAATTTATAGATGGTTTCAGAGTCACATCCCCACCCCCTCTATGAGATCATGGATACAACTATCGAGGTTCAACAGCTAGGGCAATGTGAGGATGGATATATGAAGTGGTTTCACAGTGTGTCACACTCTCGGGTCATACCACTGGCTGCATCATCTGATGTTCCAGGGTCTTCTGGTGCTAGCCCATCTATATAACCACCACCACCACCATCTGCAGGAGACCAGGATAGTCGACTCTAGTTTATTGCAGTTCATGCTGACAGTCTCATGGGGGTTTGGTAAACCTAGATGGTGAGACCTATAGAGGTTTAGCTAGGTTAGCTGACGTAGCCCGTGGAGGGTCTGTGTAGATCTATTTTATTTTACTTGTAAAATATGTATATTTTGTGACAAACAAACATCTTATTGATTGCATAATTTTTTGGTGAAACCCTAGAACAATACAACAAACATAAAATAGTACAACAAACATAAAATAATACAACAAACATTGAACAAAAATAATTAAACAAGAAAACCTAGCTAGGCACTTCCGGAAGACTCTGGATGTTTCAGACACTTCATCATGTCGTCGACGGATCTTCGGATCTACACATCCAACTCAATCGGACCTTTAGTTATCCTACGACGAAATGATTTCCACACGGCCTTCACATCTTCATCATTCTTCAACTCGATTAGGTTGTATTTAACCATTTCGTTTGTATCAATCCAATTCTCCCAAAACTCTACCTTTGTCACCCTTATGTTATCGGAATCAGGCAATAAATTATTCAACGTTTCTTACAAGGTGGCAAAAGATTTAGAGTCACCTCGAAGCTTGAATTCAATAGGAGGGTTGTTGTCGTTGTAATACACTTTTACCTTAACCATAAATTGAGGAAGAGGCATTTTTTTAGATGTATTTTCTCTATAAAAAATTCCCCTATGTATACAAATGGTGATGCATTCTAGACCACACAAATGTGTCGGTGCAATCAGAATCATCCAAATATGTCGGTAAAATCTCTTTCGTTCAAAAAACCATGTTTTTAATACTACCAGAAATTTCAAATTAATTGAAATTTCTGGTATACCGGAAGTTGTATATACACTACCAAAAATTTATGGTTCCGGAAATTTCATAGGGGTGTACCAGAATTTTGAGTGGTACCGAAAATATCAATCTTTCTACTAGAAATTTCGTCTGGAAATTGTTTCAACTCATCCAAAAGTAAAAGTGGAATAAAAAAATTTGGGGGGTACATGTATAATTTTGAGGGTGGCATGTCTAATTCTCCTAAGTTTAGTGCAAGATTCAAAGAGAACTACTTGCTTTTTATTTTTCTATGATGTTAATGAAGGATTGAGAAACTTGCACCAAGCTATCATGACACCATGTCCAATCACCATTATTATAAGCAGTTAACTTAGGAGTTATATTGATAGAAAATAATATACTACATTAAGAGGTTCCTTTTAAGTAGTGCATTATATGGAACACTACCAAGTGGAGATGACAAGGAGAATGTATGAAGTGTCTTACTTGTTGAATAATCCAAGATATGTCATGGCAAGTAATACTAAGTAGTTAAGGCTACCCGTAAGTTGTCGTTACATTAAGGAATCAGTAAAAATATCATCATCATCATCATCATCATCATCATGGTATTTAACATTGATCTCATGAGAAGTATCTATTGAATTAGTCGATTGGAGATTAGTCATAGAAATCAAATGTGTGGCATACTTGTGTTGATGGAAGAAGATGCCCTTAGACATGGAACAAACCCCAAGGGCAAGGAAATAATGTAGGTTACCAATTACCAATATCTTTCATATAAAATGAGACATGTAGTTGTTGTTTAAGTTGTTGAATAAAAGCATGATCAAAACCAATAATAATTCTATCGTCAACATACAAAATAAGCATAACAACACTCGAAGAACTAGTGCATGTGAAAGATTACCTCACCCCATCGATCACATTCAGAGAGAAAGACTATGCCAAGGAAATAAATGTTAAGTGATTAGTCATTGACTCCCCCTCTTCGTATAATATGATCATTAGGTGACTAACCTTTAACCGACTAGGAGTTGCTTTATCTACCTTGTATATATGCATAAAATCTAACTCTATGAGAAGAAAACCATTATATTTGTTGGATCCCCCAAGGGTGGATCCTTGTCGCCCATAGGGGAAATTGTATCTGTTAGATCCTCCAAGGGTGGATCCTTATTGCCCATAAAGGCAACTATATTTGTTGGATCCCCTAAATATGGACCATTGTCGCCCGTAGGGGGAATTATATTTGTTGGATCCTCAAGGGTGGATCCTTGTCGCCCATATAGATAATTATATTCGTTGGATTCCCCAAGGGTGGATACTTGTCGTCCATAGAGGCAACTATATTTGTTGGATCTCCAAGAGTACATCCTTGTCGCCAATATGGACAATTATATTTGTTGGATCCCCCAAGGTTGGATCATTGTCGTTCATAATGGCAATTGTACTTGCTGGATCCCTCTTGATTTGATTCGTGTCGCCCATAAGACAATTGTATTTGCTGGATCCCCATGAGTGGATCCTTGTCACTTATATAGGCAATTATATTTGTTGGATCCCATGAGGGTAGATATATGTCGCCAAAAAAAGGTGAACATAATCGCAAGACGTCTAAAATTAAAATGGTAAAACAATTAAATACTAAAACAATTAATATAAAGACGCCCTCATGAACGACATCGTTATCCAAAACCATTACAAAAGCCTAGATAGGGGTAATCAGAATTTCAACCAAAAAGAAAAAGGTGAGGAGTCATTATTCATCCACCATTTCCCTATCCATAACCACTTTAAAAGGGTCCAGGGGACTTAAATCCATATGGGGATAGAGGAAAGCCACTTGCCTTCTCACATTCTCAAAATGATGAATAGAGACACCATAACTTCATCTTTAATCCGGGAGACACGCTCCTTCGTGCTTTCAAGAGAACTCTGATATTCCTCAAGAAATTTCTTCAATACATTCACCTCCACCTCTATTTTTCAGATCATCCTCTCCTTAGACACTTCCTCGGCATGTGCCTTCAGATCATCCCTTTTTTCCTTCATTTATCTTAGTGTCATCACGCCTTTCGGGTATGATTGTGAAGGGGTGAAAAACACAAGAAGGGGGGGGGGGGGGGGGGGGTTGAATTGTAAAACTGGAATCTTAACGCAATTGACAAGATATTTTTATCCTGGTTCGTTTGATCTCAAACTACTCCAGTCCACCCGTCAAGGTGATTTCGCCTCTCTCCAACGAGGTCTTAATTCACTATATTCAACTGAATACAAATCTGCTTTAACAACTGCTAAAGCCTTCTTGATTCAAACCACAATCCGGTTTGTCAAGGCAACACTTTCTTACAAAGGTATAAAACAAATGTGTGTGAATGTTTTCTACAAAACTATATCACAACTGTGATGTATACACAAATTAAGCTTAGAAACTTAGATTGCTAAACACTAATGGAGTATCAGAGTTTGTTGGTTTAGCAAAACTGGTAGATGAAGATTATTGTTCAGCTTTGTGCGTGTAGAGAGTTTGGAAGCATTAGCCATGATAATCTTCGAAACCTTGTTTATATAGCACTTGAGAAGATGAACGTTGAATGCAATATTCTTGATTCAATGCTAATAACAAGCTTTCCTTTTTGAGCAGATCTTGTCTAGAATGATGCCGTTGGAATTAATTAGCGTTCAATGCACAGTACCGTTGCTTCTTCAATGCACGTTCTGGCTTGGCTCATTCTGATTCTGCTTCGCTGCTGATGAACTATTGTTTCTGTATCAGAGTGTTTACGCGCAGTTCTGTTCATCAAGCTTCAGCATGTACGTGAGTTGATCATCTGATCTTCACGTTCTGATTCAGCAACTTCTGATGCTGGTGTTTCAAGTCAAGTTCTGATGCTGAATAAGTGATCTTGCTTATTTTAATCAGCATATCTGCAAGTCAGAGCATAGTATTTTTAGGCAGCATATAGTTCAAACATGAAACATATAAATACTGTATCTTTTCACTTTGTTATCATCAAAACTTAAATATAGGGTACTAGATTCAAACATTGTTCTAACAATCTCCCCCTTTTTGATGATGACAAAAACTAGATATTTTAAATAAATAATAACGTGAAAAGGTATCTAGGAAATGTTTCAGAGTTAAGAAGTAAAGAGAAATCAGAGTTTAAGAGATACTCCCCCTGAGTTTGTTACTTCCCTTTGATATGCGTGTTCTTCAGGATCAGATCTTTTTCTATCTTTGAGCATCAGATTATAGGTCTTTGACTTATCAGAGAGCAGAGCTTCAGAGCTTTTCCTGTCAGAGCTTTGCTTCGGATCAGAGTGTTTGGTCGATCAGAACTTCATATTTGATCAGAGCAACATGAGCTTCTATATTTTGATCAGAGCTTCTAGCTTCTAGTCTTCATAGTGTTCAGGAGCTTCCTTGTGCCTGTAGACTTAAAAGCAAAACAGAAAAACATTTCAAGTAATAGAGTTAGAATGTTTGAGAATTTCTGTCTAGTTAGCCGTTATTGATTTTAAATATCATTCTTGTTCTCCCCCTTTTTGTCAGCAATCAAAAAGTGTTGGTGATGTGCTAAAACGATTTAGATCAGAAAAACAGATTATATTAAAATAGTTCATAATCAGAGCAAAATAGCATTACAAAACATAGTCAAAACAATACATCAGAAAATGAAGAAAACATAGAGAATGTCATGCAAAAAAAAAATTTTAAGGTTGTGGGGGCATGCGTGAGAACAGGCTTTCCAGCATTGCTTGAATCTTTTCAGAAGTTTCATTCTGCTTCTGAACCATGGTGACAACAGTGTCAATCTTGCTGTCCTGTACATTCATTCTTGCTTCCATCTTCTGATCATTCTCTTCCATCCGCTGCTGTAGACGCAAGTCATTCAGCCTTAATTCTTCCAGAGCCTGCCTGTCCAAGGCAGCTTGAGAACTTTCAGACGGAGGAAGCTTCTCAGAACTTTCAGCTACATCTTCTGCTGGATTTTCTTCCTGAAGGGTCTTGTCTTCTTCTGATGGTTGCACCTGTGCAGCTTGCTCTTTCTCAGACCAGGATTCACTGTCCAGAGGGAGCACAACTTCTTGAGGCAGCTGACTCTCAACTTCCTTCAGCAGCTTGCTAAAGTTCTGTTGAGCCTGCTCATAGTTGACGTCCTGCAGCTTGAGGGCTTCAGCACGTACCCATACTCTGAACTGTGACCAGAGCTGATCAGAAGCAGCTGGGTCGATCATCCCCGGACACACTTGCTTCAAAGAAGCAATCCATTGCAGCATACCTGTTTCAAAATTCAAAATACCAGAGCCAACATCTGATTGCTTTGGTTTGGGTATGGCAATTTTGTGTCTTAGATCAGCAAGACGTTCAAGACTTGTTAAGTCAATGAAAGTTCTGCTGGAGTTTTCAGCGGATTGGTTTTCAGAGGTTGTTTGTTTTGGAGGAGGATTATCAGAATCAGAGGAAGATATTTCTATTGGAGTGGTTGGAGTTTTTGGAGGTGTTGATTCCTCTGAAGATGGCAACTGGGGCCTGACAATAGTGGTTCCACATGGCAACTGGATTGCCAGCGGTGAAGGTTGAGGTGAGTGGGGATCAGAATGATGTGGAGAAGGGGTTTCATAGCGGTGAAACTCTGTTTGTGGTGAAGGTGGATTATTTTCTGGTTGAGGAGGTGGAATCTCTGATTGCTCAGGGATCAGAGGTTCTTTTGTGAGTGGTTGTTGTTGTTGTGGTTCTGATTCTGGTTCTGGTTGTATTTCTGGTTCAGGTTGTGGTTCTGGTTGTGGAGGAGGAATATTTAGTGGTTCAGAATTTGGTTGAGCAGAAACATGTTCACGCTCAATATCAGCTAGCACTCTATCAAGTGCTGGTGTTGTTGAAACAGTTGGTTGTTTGGTAATTTTGATTCTGGGTCTTCTGAGTAGTAAGGCCTCAGAAGGGTCTTCTGGTATGGTTTCATCAATGGTAGGGATTGGGATTGATATTCTGTGAGAGGTTTTAGGAGGGGCAGCAGATGTTGGAATAGTAGATGAAATTGAAATAGGGGCAGCAGATGAATTACCTCTTTTCTTTGGAGTCTGATGAGATGATCCTTCTGATTTCCTCTTCTTTGTCTTCTTCTGAGTCACTTCAGGTTGGACTTGACTCAGATCTTTGATCTTCAGCTTTGAACCTGTATCTTCTTCCTTGTATGAGTCTGGATACTTGAGAAACATATCAGGTTGGGATTCCATTTCAGAAAATCTTGGGAAATTACTCAGAGGCACTCTTCTTCTGGAGATGTCAGCAGTTGAAGAAGCTCTGGGTTCCTTCCTAATATTTTCTATCAGCTTCATCTTTTTCAGGTTCTTAGCGTTCAGCGGTTTTCCAACAGTTGGTTCCAGGGTACTCAGCACTTGAGCTTCGCTCAGATAATCTATCAGCTTATTCTCTGTCAGAATATCTGATATGAGCCTTCCAAACGGTATCCAATCCCTTTTGGTCCTTTCTTCTTCTCTAGTCTCTTTCACACTAGTCTTCAGATGGTTGAACAGGAAGTGTGCCAGATTGATCTTCACCCTCTGATCAATAAAGTAGATCAGAAATTGCTGATCCACGTTTATATAATCAGGAGAGCTTGTTGGCTTCCTGTGATTGAAACAGCCCAGAACAATCTTGGCCCATACTCTGCAGTGATCCTTCAGATCCTTAATTTTGCTGCTGGGAAATCCAAGAGTGAAAATGCAATTGGCTACCACACCTATATCAGGGCATCTGTCAGCCATGTCCACACAACGGACTCCACCACCACTTTGACCGATTAACCTAGCAATGAGGTCTTCAGAAATTATTATCTTCTTTCCCATGACAGAAGAGATGACTAGATGTTTATGAATCTTGGCGTGAATCCAAAATTCCTTGACAAGCTCTGGGAAAGTTGGTCCAACCAACCTATCGAAATACCTCTCCCACTTTTGAGCCCTAATCTCTTCAGTTAGGTCAAATCCATTTTCCTTCAAACTTTCAAAGTCGATGATTAACTCAGAGAGAACCTCAAGATTCTTTACCGGTGTGAGAAGAGTTCTGGTAGGCACCTGATATTGCTCAGAAGTTTCTTTCTTCTGATTCCCTGCAGAAATGCTGGAGGATGCCATTGTTCTCACACAACAAAGATTTTAGAATGATTTGAGAGAAAAAGGTTTTGAAGGAGATAAACTCAGAAATATGCAGAAAGTTCTTGAGAGATTATGAGAAAGCGTAAAGAGTAAGAATGAAGAATAATGTGCTTAAATAAAGTTTTCAAAAATTATTTTGAAAAATTAAACGTTTTTAAGAGAGAGAAAAAAAATAATGATTGCCATTAACAAGCGTGATTACTCTTCATTAAATGCTTGCTGATTTTGGGGGATTTGAGAAAGATACTTAAAAACGGTTACCAGACATGTGTCTCAATGCACCCAATCAGCGCTTTGCCTTCTCAGAAGCGTGCACGCGTTCTGCTTCAGGGATTTGCTGATGATTGGATGACACTTGTTTGATGTAGTGATCAGCACGTCTGTCTTTGAGATTAGACTCTCAGATCTTTAGACTTGCATCTGATACAATCTGCATGTTCTATCTTTCTGAAAGAAGATTGATCAGAAGTTCACAGTAATATAATTACATTCTGAAGATAAATACATGGAATTAAAACATTTTCATTCTGGGCATACTTTCATGCTGAGATGTTTCAGAATGAAATTGAACCTATCTTCTGAAAGGGGTTTAGTAAAGATATCAGCCCATTGATGGTCTGTATCTATAAATTTCAAGTTTAAAATACCTTTCTGAATATAGTCCCTAATGAAATGATGTTTTATTTCTATATGCTTAGCTCTAGAATGTAAAATAGGATTCTTACTTAAGCAAATAGCAGAAGTATTATCACAAAGAATAGGAATGTTACTCTCAAAAATCTGGAAGTCTTCAAGCTGACTTTTCATCCAGAGCATTTGTGTGCTACATCCTGCTGCTGCTATGTACTCAGCTTCTGCTGTTGACAGAGCAATTGTTGATTGCCTTTTGCTGGACCACGAGATCAGATTTTCTCCCAGAAACTGGCAGCTTCCAGAAGTACTTTTACGTTCCACTTTGTCTCCAGCAAAATCAGCATCACAGTAGCCTACTAAGCTGTAATCACTAGATTTTCTATAAAACAAACCCAGATTAGTAGTACCTTTCAGATACTTGAAAATTCGCTTAACAGCTGTTAAGTGAGATTCTCTAGGATCTGATTGGAATCTAGCACAAATACATACGCTGAATAAGATATCAGGTCTTGAAGCTGTCAGATAAAGGAGAGAACCAATCATACCTCTGTAGACTTTCTGTTCTACACTTTTGCTTACCTCTTCTCTTTCCAGAATGCACGTGGGATGCATTGGAATCTTTGATGGCTTACATTCTGAGAGGTCAAATTTCTTCAAAAGATCTCTGATGTATTTGCTCTGATGAATGTAAGTTCCCTCTGGAGTTTGATTTATCTGAATTCCTAGAAAGAATTTCAGTTCCCCCATGAGGCTCATCTCAAATTCTGCCTGCATACACTTAGCAAATTTTCTTCCAAGAGAAGGATTAGTAGAACCAAAAATAATATCATCAACATAAATTTGACAGACTAAAATGTCACTCTTAACTGTTTTACAGAATAGAGTAGTGTCCACTTTCCCTCTGGTGAATTCATTTTCAAGCAGAAAGTTACTTAGCCTTTCATACCAAGCTCTGGGAGCTTGTTTCAGACCATACAGTGACTTTTTCAGTTTGAAAACATGTTCTGGATGTTTTGTATTTTCAAAACCTGGGGGGTTGGTGAACATAAACTTCTTCTTCTATATAACCATTTAAGAATGCACTTTTGACATCCATCTGATACAGAGTGATGCCTCTATTAACAGCAAATGAAATTAAAAGTCTGATAGATTCTAACCTGGCGACTGGGGCAAAGGTTTCTGTATAGTCTATCCCCTCTTGCTGACTATAACCTTGTGCAACCAGTCGTGCCTTGTTTCTGACGACTTCACCTTGTTCATTAAGCTTGTTTCTGAACACCCATCTTGTTCCAATGACGTTGAATCCTTTTGGTCTGGGAACGAGATCCCATACGTCGTTTCTGGTGAATTGATTCAGCTCTTCTTGCATTGCCAGAATCCAGTCGTTATCCAGAAGTGCTTCATCAATAGAAGAAGGCTCAATCAGAGACACAAGTCCCATAAGAGTTTCTTCAGAGTTTCTGAAGCTTGCTCTTGTTCTGATTGGATCATCCTTTCTTCCTAGGATAGTCTCTTCTGGGTGATCCAAACTGCTTCTGGGTACTCTCTTCTGAGGTTGATCAGCAGCAGTTGTAGGATTTCTAGCATTGCTCCTTTCAGACGTTGAAGGAATGTCTGTGTTGAGAGCTTCTGATGACTTGTCTTCAGAACCTGCAAATTCAATTTCTATACCTGCAAGATTTTCATTCTGCTTTGACTTTTCAGAGTCAAGCTTGTCATCAAAACGAACACTGATTGATTCTTCCACAATCTGTGTTTCTGTATTGTATACTCTGTACCCTCTTGAGCGTTCAGAGTATCCTAACATAATACACTTCTGTGCCTTAGAATCAAACTTGTTCAAATAATTCTTTGTATTTAACATATAGCAAGTACATCCAAATGGATGAAAATACGAAATGTTGGGCTTTCTGTTCTTCCACAATTCATATGGAGTCTTTTCCAGAATAGGTCTTATTGAGATTCTATTCTGAATGTAGCACGCTGTGTTTATTGCCTCTGCCCAGAAAGTCTTAGCAACGTTTGTCTCATTGATCATGGTTCTGGCCATTTCTTGCAATGTTCTGTTCTTTCGTTCTACAACTCCATTTTGTTGGGGAGTTCTAGGACAAGAGAAATCATGCAGAATGCCTTTGTCATTAAAGAATGACTCAAACTCTTTATTTTCAAATTCTCCACCATGATCACTTCTGACTTTAACGATTCTAAGATCTTTTTCATTCTGAACTTGGTTACAGAAGGTAACAAACACAGAGTGTGACTCGTCCTTATGTCTTAAGAACTTTACCCATGTCCATCTGCTATAGTCATCTACGATTACTAACCCATACTTCTTGCCACTGACTGAAGCAGTTTTAACTGGTCCAAATAAGTCAATGTGCAGAAGTTCTAATGGCTTAGAGGTAGAAACAACATTTTTGGATTTAAAAGAAGGTTTTGCAAATTTGCCTTTCTGACATGCTTCACACAGAGCATCTGAATTGAACTTCAAATTTGGAAGTCCTCTGACCAGATTGAGTTTGTTAATCTGAGATATTCTTCTCATACTAACATGCCCCAATCTTCTGTGCCAGATCCACTGCTCGTTGTTAACAGACAGAAGACATTTTACATTCTGACTCTTTAGTTCAGAAAGTTTGATTTTGTAAATGTTGTTTTTCCTCTTTCCATTAAACAGGATAGTCCCATCTTTCTGACTAACAGCTTTACATGATTTTTGATTAAAGATTATATCATAACCGTTATCACTTAATTGACTTATGGATAGCAGGTTATGCATCAATCCATCTACTAGCAGAACATTATTAATAGAGGGAAGATTTCCGTTACCTACAGTTCCAGAGCCAATAATCTTTCCCCTCTGATTGCCTCCAAAGCCAACGTGGCCTCCAGGCTTAAGTTCCAGGCTTTGGAACATATGCCTTCTTCCCGTCATGTGTCGTGAGCAGCCAGAGTCCAGGTACCATGACTGGTGTTTCTGACTTGCTGCTAAAGATATCTGCAACATGTATTATTTTATCCTTAGGTACCCAGATCTTCTTGGGTCCTGATTTGTTAGTTTTACCAAAACTCTGGTTGAATTTTGGTTTCACAGAGTGCTTACTGCTAGTATATTTTATGTCATGTGTGTGACCATACACAAAGTGTGAATTTAAAGGAGTGTGTTTAATGGTTAAATCCATGACATTCTTAGGTGTAGGAACCTTACCTAGGTATCCTATTCCTTTCCTGCCGTTTCTGCTAACTCCATAGATCATTGAAGCCATTCTGCTTCTATCTATGCTTTTAGCAAGGAACTTCTGGAAACTATGATCATACTCCTTGATGATCTCATCAGCGTTGCTGGGAGTTTCAGGAATTGGTTCCTTCTGAGAGTTTTGTAAAGAGTTTTCTAATTTTGAAATTTTATCTTTCAGCTCAGAGTTTTCCAATTTGAGACTCTCAGACTTATTAGAGTCAGATTCAAGAGTCCTTTTCAGGTCTCTGAATTTAGCTCTAATCTGCTGATAACGTTCCAGAATTTCATTGAGGCTTTCAGCAAGTTCAGCCTTTGTAAAATTAACAGCGAAGTTAGGGAATACCTCTTCTGTGTCTGATTCTGAGTCTGATTCAGAAGCTTCACTGTCATCTGGAATGTTAGCCATGAGCGATATGTTTTCCCTTTCATCATCTGATTCTGAGTCAGCTTCAGACGAGTCAGAGTCATCCCATGTGGCCATGAGACTTTTCTTCTTTTCTCTTCCATACTTCTTTTTGGGCTTTTCCCTCTGAAGCTTTGGACAGTCACTCTTGTAGTGTCCTTGCTCATTGCACTCGTAGCAGATGATGTCTTTTGTGTTTGGCTTCTTGCTACCGGAGGAGCCTTCAGATCTTCTGTATCCAGAGGAAGAATCTGTCCTTCTGTATCTGGAGGAAGACTCGTTCTGATCAGATCTTCTGGGATTCCTGAACTTCCTTTGTCTTTGCTTCCACAGTTGATTTACTCTTCTGGAGAGAAGGGAAAGTTCGTCTTCTTCTGATGAGGATCCATCAGATGTTTCTTCAACTGCCTGCAAAACTTTAGATTCAGATTTTCTGTTAGATTTTAAAGCTAAAGGCTTACCTTGCTTCTGAGGCTCATCAGCTTCTAGCTCTATCTCATGACTTCTGAGGGAGCTTATAAGTTCCTCCAGAGTGATTTTGTTGAGATCTTTCGCTAGCTTCAGAGCAGTAACCATAGGCCTCCACTGCTTGGGTAAACTTCTGATTATCTTCTTGACATGGTCAGCAGTAGAGTATCCTTTGTCCAGAACTTTGAGACCAGCTACCAGAATCTGGAATCTAGAGAACATAGTTTCAATGGATTCAGATTCTTCCATTTTAAACGCCTCATACTTCTGAATGAGCGCCAAAGCTTTTGTTTCTTTGACTTGAACGTTTCCCTCATGCGTCATTCTGAGAGAATCAAAGATGTTCTTAGCTGTGTCTCTGTTGGAGATCTTTTCATACTCAGTATAGGAGATGGCACTGAGGAGGATGGTTCTGGCCTTATGGTGATTCTTGAAATCACGCTTTTGTTGATCAGTCATTGATTTTCTTTCAATCTTATGACCAGTTGCATTCACAGGGTGCATGTATCCATCTGTCACCATATCCCACAGATCAGCATCATGTGCTAGAAAGAAGCTTTCAATTCTGTCTTTCCAGTAATCAAAGTTTTCTCCATCAAAGACTGGAGGTTTGCCGCTGAATCTGTCTCTGTCCTCATTGGTGTCATTGCTGAAATGAGAGTTGTTTCCTGCCATTGTGTTTTTCTGACGCTGGATCTTGTACTGACACGGTTAGGTGTTTTAGCTCAGAACCAGGCGCTCTGATGCCAATTGAAGGGGTGAAAAACACAAGAAGGGGGGGTTGAATTGTAAAACTGGAATCTTAACGCAATTGACAAGATATTTTTATCCTGGTTCGTTTGATCTCAAACTACTCCAGTCCACCCGTCAAGGTGATTTCGCCTCTCTCCAACGAGGTCTTAATTCACTATATTCAACTGAATACAAATCTGCTTTAACAACTGCTAAAGCCTTCTTGATTCAAACCACAATCCGGTTTGTCAAGGCAACACTTTCTTACAAAGGTATAAAACAAATGTGTGTGAATGTTTTCTACAAAACTATATCACAACTGTGATGTATACACAAATTAAGCTTAGAAACTTAGATTGCTAAACACTAATGGAGTATCAGAGTTTGTTGGTTTAGCAAAACTGGTAGATGAAGATTATTGTTCAGCTTTGTGCGTGTAGAGAGTTTGGAAGCATTAGCCATGATAATCTTCGAAACCTTGTTTATATAGCACTTGAGAAGATGAACGTTGAATGCAATATTCTTGATTCAATGCTAATAACAAGCTTTCCTTTTTGAGCAGATCTTGTCTAGAATGATGCCGTTGGAATTAATTAGCGTTCAATGCACAGTACCGTTGCTTCTTCAATGCACGTTCTGGCTTGGCTCATTCTGATTCTGCTTCGCTGCTGATGAACTATTGTTTCTGTATCAGAGTGTTTACGTGCAGTTCTGTTCATCAAGCTTCAGCATGTACGTGAGTTGATCATCTGATCTTCACGTTCTGATTCAGCAACTTCTGATGCTGGTGTTTCAAGTCAAGTTCTGATGCTGAATAAGTGATCTTGCTTATTTTAATCAGCATATCTGCAAGTCAGAGCATAGTATTTTTAGGCAGCATATAGTTCAAACATGAAACATATAAATATTGTATCTTTTCACTTTGTTATCATCAAAACTTAAATATAGGGTACTAGATTCAAACATTGTTCTAACAGATTGTTCAAGTTAGTCACTCTGGTTAGCATTCTCCCCATGGTATTAGAGTGTTTCTCCTTCAATGCCTTCTCCATCAAGAAGCATCTCATAAGCTGGACCTCTAGCAAAGATGACAGTTAGGGTGGAGACAGGGCATAAAGCATCTGATAATTGACTGAGATGTTCTTAGAAAAGGAAAAGTAATGATCAGCAAAAACTGTGGCATCAAAGGTTGGGTTGCTCCACAAAGGAGTCTTAGTAGGAGTTGGACCATCCTCCAATCTCTCCGCCCTGGGCCTGGCCTCTTGAATCACTAATGGTGCGGAGAGACCATCTTCACGTTTGGGAATCTTGGGAGGAAAAATCTCTACCGCCCTCTAAGATTCCCTTGAACCGCTTGCGGAATGATAGAGGGGCCGCAAGGAAAGAACCACATCGCCCGATGCTTAACCATATGCATTTTCAGTAGGAGCTCTCATCTCTCAGCAAGAGATACCATCATTATTTAGCCTACATATAACAAGCCAATTATAGCATGCTCGTACAAGGGGAATGTCAATCAAAATATGTATATTTACTCTTACCTAAGTACTCATTCAGTTCATTATCGTCTTCATAGTCCCGAACAATAAGGGTGTTGTATTCTATGGGGAAAAAGCATTCCAAAGTCTGGATCACTTTGCGGTCCAATAGAGAGAGGATATGTGAGTCCACCCTCACAATGGATTTAGGATTAGGATTCCAATAAAAAGTGAACAAGGGTTCGCCTCTCGCTCCTACCATGATAGGGGATGTATGG
>CATIWC010001615.1:112500-289880 GCA_948472305.1 Vicia faba
GCAACTTGAACTTCTTGAACTGTGTGTATACCTCACTCTTCCTTTCAATAAGGTGAATCCACATATGTCTGGTGAATTCATAATGAAAGTAAGGAAATACCCGTTACCTCCATTTGACTTTACTTCAAAGGGTCCGCACACATAAGAATGAATTAGATCTGGTTTTTGCTTTGTTTTCACGGGAAAGTCATGTTTGAACGCCTTCCTAGCCTATTTTGCTTTGCAGCATTCCATGCATACCTGCTTTGGTTCCTTTACATACGGTAACCCAAACACCATCCTTTTCTGATTGAGCATGCATAAACTTTTGAAGTTTAGATGTCCATACATGTGATGCCATAACCAGTTTTTATCTTCTTCTGTAGTTGAAGCAAGACATTTGTGATCTGATGTGTTGAGTTCAACTTTGAATGTTTTGTTCTCCGCCAAAGGTGCTTTCATTGTTAGCTTTCCATCAACCCTATATACTTTCATCTGATTTTTATCCAGCTTCATATTAAAGCCTTTTGCAAGTAATTGACCTACACTTATCAAATTACTTGTCATAGAAGGTACATATAGTACTTCAGTGATAATAGCTTTTTGACCATCCTTCATGACAATCAAAATATCTTCTTTACCACTTGATTTGATATGCCTTCCATCTGCAAACTTTATCACCTTTTCGACTGAATCAACTAACTTGGTAAACTAGTTTTTATTGCCAGTCATGTGGTTGCTGCATACTGAATCCAGATACCATATGTTGTTTTTCTCAGTGTTCGCCTGAGTGTTCACCATCAACAACACACCATCATAATCACTATCTCTATCTCGTGCATATTGATTTTCATCACTATTGTGATACGGTGGGAGAACTGACTTGGGTCGTTTGCGTTTGATCGCAATTGTGCGGTTAGCAAGATTCGCCACCTACTTTTTTTTTTATCCAAAAGGAAAGGTAAAAAAGCACAGGAAAGACCTTTCGAGATTATTTCTCGGGTTCGGGGGGTAGATTATGAAAAGGGAAGGTATTAGCACTGTGATACGGTGGGAGAACTGACTGTGGTTTTGCGTTTGTTTTCGCAAATGTTTCGGTTGAGCAAGAGTCGCCACCGACTTTTTATTTTATCCTAAGGAAAGGTTTAAAAAGCACAGCAAAAACCTTTGAGATGTTTTCTTGGGTTCGGGGAGTAGATTATAGAAAGGGAAGGTATTAGCACCCTTTCTATCCATGGTTATCCATGGGCTCTTAGTTACTTGCTTAGATCAACTTGCCTTTTGTTTTTAATTTGCTTGAAATGATGCTTTGTGTGTGTGGGTTTGAAAATGTTTTGAAAAGAAGCCAATGTGGTGGCAACCTTTGTAATGATCCATGTTGGGATGTATACAAAGGTGTATGTCTTTTGAAAAGGTTTTCATTTGTTTTTGAAAGTTGTTTTGAAAGTGTCGTGAGGTGTGGTTTTGAAAATAGGCAAGTGTTTTGTTTTGCAAATTGGCAAGTAACCAAGAGCTATCTATCCTAATTTCCTCAAAGATTATTGCTATGTTTTAACCCTTTTAACAAGTTTGTTCCACCATTGTATTTGGTGGACAATCTTGTGTTAGGATGTGAAAGGGACGGGCGCGGGTCGTCGTTTAGACCATAATTGCAATGGTGCCAAGTATCTTTGGGCAATTTTCTTTAAGGGACTTGATCATTTGTTTAGGCAACTTTTTGAAAGCGTCATCGAGGGACTATGATCATTTGATTTGTGTTTGTTTTGCCCAAAGAGACCTAACATGCAATATGGCACATTTATTGAAGGCAACAAGTGGAATACCCTAGGGGGTGCAAGTGTGATTTTGTGTTGTCCATTTTCATGCTTGTTTATCTTGAAATTAGGTCAAACTATTTTTGTCGTTTTCGCATACAAACCCTAATTCTAACATGGTATAATTAGAAAGCAATAAAGTGCGAAAAATAAATTTACTAAGCTATTACAACACAATATATGGGAAGGGAGGTACAAATGTTCAAATGGGGATTTTTGACAAGGAATTTAAACCTAAACTATTACATCAATATTGAATTATTTACAAGATATTTAATTGCACAAATTAAATTAAATAAGAATAAATATGCAAGATGCAAAAATGTTTTTTATGTGTATGAAAAAAAGAGTATTTTTATATGTCAAAAAAACAAAAATAAAAATATTAATTTTTTGGAGTTTTTATGTATTTTAGGGCAAAACCCTAATTTCATTAAGTAAATAGTATTATTTATTAATATATACAATATTTATTTATTATATACAAAAAATAAAATAAAAATGAAATATATTTGTCAAAAAAGAGATTTTTTATATTAAATATTAATAAAAAAAAAAAATAAAAATGTGTATATTTTGTATTTTAACCTAAATATTCTAATAAATATATATATATATATATATATATATATATATATATATATATATATATATATATATATATATATATATATATATATATATATATATATATATATATATATATATATATATATATATATATATATATATATATATATATATATATATATATATATATATATATATATATATATATATATATATATATATATATATATATATATATATATATATATATATATATATATATATATATATATATATATATATATATATATGTATGTATTATTTTCTAAATATGTATCATATATACAAAATAATAATATTTAATATTTAAAAAAAAAGTATTTTTTTTATATAAAATATTTTCAGAAGATAAAATGAAATAAAATGAAAATAAAAATGAATTTGCACTATTTTAACATTTTTTAAATAAAAGTATATCTGTTTATTTATTTATGTTCAAAAAACTAATCTAAACAAATAAATACCTAATAAATAGGAAAATGGTGAGAAAAATATTTTTTATATTTTTAATATCATGAGAAAAAATAAATAAGTCAAACCAAAAAAGAAAAAGTAAAAAAAAATCACTAAAATAAGCAAAATGGGCTCAGGGGTGTGAAAATAACAAAAGGGTGTAAAAAGAAATAAGAGACAAAGCCCAGCCCACGTGGAGCTTCTTCAACCTCCAGCACTTCTGTTTGAACAAAAACACGCGCCTCTTTCTTCCATTGCAAGGTCCTGATTCTTTGAGTTTTAGCAAAAACTTACAACACCAAAAATGTTAAGCATCCTCTCACGATTTCACACATATAAAGAACATGTTTTAACTCTCAGAAATGAGAGAGAATTTCTTCTCCCCCAATTCTTAACCTAATTTTTGTTCAAAGTTCAGACATCAAATTCTCTAAGCATACATAATATAAATGAAATCTAATCATATGGGCATGTTCAGGGCTATGAATGTGACATGTTTTCTTCACAAACCTAAAGCTAACAATGCCTGGATAGAGAGATTCGTGTTCATGAACTTACCTGTTCAGTTGAAGTTGTATCTGGTGATTGAGGTGTCTTTAATGCAAGGTGATGATTGGTACAACTTCCTTGATGTCCAGGGATGCTATTCCAAGCTTTACTTTATCTTGAAACCTTTTGAATCGTGCTAGGGAACTTCAGCTGCAAAACAAGAAAGTGAAAATGGTGATGATGCCTAGGAGTGTTACAGGTCGTGTTTGAGGTTTTGATTAGCTTCAAGGGATGTTAGGGAATGTGTTTGATGTGTTTGTAGCAAGAAAGCATGGAAGGTTTGAGCTATGGGACTCAAACTGCAGGGATGCCCTGTTTTGAGCAGTTTGAAGGTGATTCTGGGAATGGGGAGGTATTGGGGATCTTAGGGTCGTGCTTCAGCTTAGGATGAATGTTTAGAATGTGCTTGATAACTTTCTCTAAGCCTTGGTTAACTGATATGAGAGTTGGTACATGTTATGCTATGTTTCTTAAACTTTAAGCAAGCAAAGGCCAAGTTCAATTCTAGACAGGTAGAGGCCCCTCTAATGTGCTGCATAACTCAGTCTTGATCAGTTTGATTAACTCATAAACTTGTGCCAAAGAGATTTCAAATGTACTTGCTTAGATTTGCTTTAGGCATAAAGTGTAACTTTTGCAAAAATGGATATAATGCTTTTTCCAATTTGGGATTAAACCTTTAGGCAATGCTTGAACACATAGAACATGGTCTTGGCACAAAGGATTGGCATTAAATTTATGAGTGTAATTGAGATAAAAGACCTGTAATCAAGTTGTGCAAGCTGAGATTGAAAATGCATAGTGTTATGAACATGAAATTGGCCATGAACAAAGTGACTTTTGCCCATATTGCCAAATTCGATTCTCCCTAACCACAAGGGTGTTTGAGAAGTTCTTGGACATTTTGGAAAGCTTGGAATATGTACTACAATCCATCTTTGAAATGAAAATTGAAATTCCAAGTGGAAGTGTGTGAAGAATGGTCTTGAAGTTAGGTAAAAACCTTGCCTAAAATAGGTCAAATTTTCTCTAAGTTAAGAATGGTTTGGTACCCTTGTTCCAAAAATTGTAACTTGAGATACAAGCCTCTTTTGGGTAAACTTTGTGAATCAAAGTTGTAGATTATGCAATAGGCTACAACTTTCATGTTTTGACTTTTGCTTGAATCCAAATGAATCTTGGTGAGAAAGTGGGGCAAAGTTAGGAAAAAACTAGGGTTTTTCATAACTTAGAAAAATTCTAAGTTATGAAAAATCTTCATTTCAAACCCTAATTTGCATTTCTTGATTCCTTTATGGACAAGTTTCATGATTTGGCATGTTTTTATGAAAAATGAATCTTGACCCTTGATTTTGACCAAAAAGTCAAAGTTTGACTTTTCAGTATACAGTCAAAATTGATCAATTGACTGGGAAATTCAACTGTCAATCTTGTGTATTTGGGATCTTTTGAACTTGTTGAGCATGTAAAGATAATTACATGGGGTCCTTGAGTCCATATGTGAGTTTGGTTTTCCATTGGCTAGGTCAAACAGTCAAAAATTGCCTTTGTGCAGTCAAAACCCTAAAAATGACCATTTTGCCCTTTTGATGATCTGATCAAATTTCTTGTGGAATTGTGATCCAAACTTGATCAAATGGTCCATGTGAGTTCACAATGTTGATGTGGGTCAATTTTCATGAGATTTGACTGTCAATTGGCCACAATTGACTTTTTCCCCAATACAGTTGATTTCTAGGTCAACTGTCCAATTGACTGGGCAAAATTTGGAATCAAGACTTGAAACTTGGTATGGATAAACTTGGGAGTCCAACATGAAGCATGAAAGTCATCTTAGGCATTTTAGGTCAAAATAACTTTGTGCAAACACAAACCCTAATTTGGGTCAACAGTGCAAGGAGAAGTCTTGAGCAGAGGAAACCCTAACTGGATCTTGATCTTCAAGGGTCTTGTGATGAGAAAATGTTGAGGAAATGGGAGGGAAAATTTTGGGGTACAACAGTTGCCCCTGTTCAATCTTCTTGAACCTGAAGAGTTAGATTGGCAAGTTTGCCTTTCGTGACTCGAGGGTAAAAGGAGATTGGACACTAGAGTGCCCGGAAATTTGCACTCGCATGTTGGAGTATCAACAATGTGATGTCGGGAATGGGCTTATAGATGCCATTCGGAAAGATGGTGGATAGGGAGATGGGCTTATAGATGCCATCTGGAGATGTGACAGAACCTTGTCGGGAATGGGCTTATAGATGTCATTTGGAAACGTTGATCGCATAAGAGATTCCTTAGCGAGAACTTGTGTATTTGAGAAAGACAGATGTTTTCCTGGCTTGTTACAGGTGTTTGATCTTCAATCTCCTCATGCAGATATGCCCTGGCTAGATACAGGTGTCGAATCTACAATCGGTTGCTCACAGATGTGCCCTGGCTGGATACAAGAATCGAATCCGGAAATAGTCGTCAACAGATATGCCCTGGCTGGATACAGGAGTCGAATATGGAATTGTGATAGTTGATAGATATGCCCTGGCTGGATACAGGAATCGAATCTTCGAACTCTTCAGACGTGCCCTGGCTAGATACAGGAATCGAGTCTGGAAACTGATCACTCACAGATGTGCCCTGGCTAGATACAGGTATCGAATCTGGAATTGTGACAGTTGAAGGTAGTTGTCTTTGGGATTGTCTTTTTTTCCCTGAAAAGGCAAAAACATCAGTTGTATGCAATGTCATGATGTATGAAATGCATGATGTCATGATGTTCAACATGAGATAATGTTGTATGCATTTTATCATGTATGTAAGCAAGATGTATGAAATGTGAAATGTTTATGAATGTATTTTCGTCTAGGAAGATAAATCCTTGACGACCGGCCGGGGAATTGAATCCTGGGCTGATATTGAAGAGTAGAGCTCTTCGCTTCTGCCGGGGATGATGATTGCAAGAATACACTGGTAGGAGAAGATGACTCTATTGAGGAATAAACTTGTTGGAGAGATCACTCTGCAGGGAATTGCTCTGTGGAAGAGATACTTCGCTGAAGTTGACGAGAGCTCCACTGAGGATTTCAATGATGAACTCCGCTGGGGATACCAAAGATAAACTCCGCTGGGGATTGGAAGAACTTTGCCGAGGGCAATCTTCCGTGGCAATTAGCTGAGGATAACCCAGTTATAAGCCCTTGTGAGGAATAACTTTGAATAAAGCTCGGGAGAGACGTCCGTACTCTGCAGGGAACAAGCTTCCAGAATCTACTGGGGATAAGCTTTAAGACCTGCTGGGGATAAGAATTCCACTTTCCTGGGGAAACTTTTGGAATTGCACTGGGGTATTGATATTCTGCCGGGGAATGTTGCTATCTTGTCTTACTCTGTGGGGAGTTGAGAGAACTTGATCACATCTTTCAGTTGAATCTACCTTGGTACCTCGGCGAACGAAGCAACCAGACTGCATTAGACAACTCTATATTTCCCCTATTTCTGATGTCACCAGTAATTAGTCTTTTGTTTCATATGCAAATATTTATGAATCAGCAATTTAATGTCAAATGCATATATCAAAAATGAACATTGGACGTTCTTCGCAAGACAAAACAGAAAAAGGAAAAACAATGGTAATTTTTATGAAAAAGTGAATTTGTATTGATTTTGAAATTTGCCTGTGAATAGGCGTTTTTGTACAAGAGGCTGACATCCTAGTAAGAGAATGCCGCTAAATAACATAGAATTTACAATTTTGAAAAGGAAACAAAACAGCTATGTGTACAATATTCCCACTGGGTTCCAACTCTGCTATCGCCTTTATGTCTTCAAGCGTCTCATCACTTTGCTGCTTAGTTGAAGATGAAGCTGATTGGTCGATGCCGAAGTCTGAGCCAGATAGTTGATGCCGAACTCTGGATGCAAGGTGATCCAATGAGACATAGTGTTACGCTTTATCCCTAACTTTTGCCTGGACCGCCCTTTCGGGTTTTCAGTCCACCGGGATACCCCATTTTTGCCCAAGCCACCTTTTCAGGTTTTCGACTTGCCGGGTGTACAGATTTTTTTCATTTCATCCCTTATTTTGCCCGAACCCTTTTGGTTCGCCGGGAAGCCCTTATTTTTGCCTAGGTATGTCAACCTAGCGGGTCTTTTATTCACGCGTAGTATCTTTTTACTATGTCTACATTGGCGGGGTGAGGAAGGTCGTCACCATCCATGGTGGTCAGAATCATGGCTCCTCCTGAGAACACATGTTTAACCACAAATGGCCCTTCGTACGTAGGGGTCCATTTTCCCCGGGGATCACTTTGAGGAAGGATGATGCGCTTGATTACCAGGTCCCCAACTTGATACTCTTGTGGTCTGACTTTCTTGTTAAATGCCATGATCATCCGTTTTTGGTACGTCTGACCGTGACAGATAGCAGTGAGTCTCTTTTCGTCAATCAGGTTTAATTGATCAAGTCGAGTCTGGATCCAGTCATCTTCTCTCAAGTCTGCATCCTTCATTATCCGGAGAGAGGGTATCTGGACTTCAATCGGCAAGACTGCCTCCATGCCATAGACCAAGGAAAAGGGTGTTGCCCCGGTTGACGTCCTTGCTGAGGTACGGTACCCATGAAGAGCAAACGGTAACATCTCGTGCCAATCTTTATAGGTCACTGTCATCTTCTGCACAATTTTCTTGATATTCTTATTAGCTGCCTCTACAGCCCCATTCATCTTCGGCCGGTAAGGAGAAGAGTTGTGGTGCTATATCTTGAATTGCTCGCAGAGCTCAGTGATCATTTTGTTATTGAGATTGGTACCATTGTCCGTAATGATTCTTTCCGGGACGCCGTACCGACAGATCAGGTTATGCCGGATGAAACGTGCCACGACGCTCTTGGTTACCGTGGCGTAGGAAGCTGCCTCAACCCACTTCGTGAAGTAATCGATTGCTACCAAGATGAAGCGATGCCCGTTGGATGCCGTCAGTCGGATCTCACCGATCATATCAATGCCCCGCATTGCAAAAGGCCAAGGTGCCGTCAGGACGTTCAGAGGAACCGGAGGGATGTGCACCTTGTCAGCATAGATCTGGCATTTATGACAAGTTCGAGAGTGTTGGTAACAATCGGCTTCCATTGTGGACCAGAAATACCCTGCCCGAAGGATTTTCTTTGCCATGGTGTGTCCACTGGAATGTGTTCCGAATGTACCTTCATGCAGTTCTATCATGATCTTTTCTGCTTCAGCTTTATCCACACAACGCAGTAGAGTTGAATCATGATTCCGTTTGTAGAGAATGTTGTTGCTGAGGAAGAATTTTGCAGCAAACCTTCTCATGAACTTCTTGTCATTGACAGATGCACCTTCAGGGTATTCCTGGGCTTCCAAGTATCTTTTCACCTCATGATACCAGGGTTTTTCAGTCACTTTTTCGGCCTCAAGATTGCAGCAGTATGTCGGTTCGTCCAATTTCCAGATAATGATCCGGGGAGCCTCATTGTCCCATTTGACTTTGAACATTGAAGACATCGTAGCTAGTGCGTCCGCTAGCTGATTCTCCTCTCTTGGGAAGTGTTCAAAAGTTATCTCTTCAAAGTGGGGAAGCAAAGTCAGCACATACTCCTTGTAAGGAATAAGATTTGGGTGTTTCGTATCCCACTCGCCTTTGATCTGATTGATCACGAGAGCGGAATCTCCGAAGACACTCAGAAACTTGATCCTTAAGTCGATTGCAGCTTGTAGACCCATGATACATGCCTCATATTCTGCCATGTTGTTGGTGCAGTTGAAACACAATCGGGCGGTGAGTGGAGTATGAGTTCCTTTGGGGGATATGATTACAGCGCCGATACCGTTACCCAAAGCGTTGGAGGCTCCGTCAAAATGCATAGACCATCGGGATCCCTCCTCAGGTCCTTCATCCGGTCCAGGTATTTCACAATCAGTTACCACCATGATGTCTTCGTCCGGAAATTCAAAGTTCAATGATTGGTAATCGTTCACAGGTTGGTGTGCCAAATGATCTGCCAGTACACTTCCTTTGATTGCTTTTTGAGTTGTGTACTGGATATCATATTCTGTCAAGATCATTTGCCATCTCGCTATTCTTCCAGACAGAGCAGGCTTTTCGAATATGTACTTGATGGGATCCATCTTTGAAATCAATAAAGTGGTGTGAGTCAGCATATACTGTCTCAGCCGGCGAGCAGCCCATACCAGAGCGCAGCAAGTTTTCTCGAGCAGTGAGTAATGAGACTCACAATCGGTAAACTTTTTTCTCAAGTAATAAATAGCGTGCTCTTTTCGGCCAGACTCGTCATGCTGCCCCAGCACACACCCCATTGAATTGTCAAGTACTGTCAAGTATAGTATCAGAGGTCTCCCTTCCACTGGAGGCATAAGAATGGGTGGCTCTTGGAGGTACTCCTTTATCTTTTCAAAGGCAGCCTGACATTCATCGTTCCAGCGTACTACTTGATCTTTCTTCAGTAATTTGAAGATTGGCTCACAAGTAGCAGTCAGATGTGAGATGAATCGGGCAATGTAATTCAGTCGTCCCAGAAAGCCTCTGACTTCTTTTTCTGTCTTGGGAGTTGGCATCTATTGTATGGCCTTTACCTTGGTCGGGTCCACCTGAATACCTTTATCACTTACAATGAAACCTAGCAATTTTCCAGACCTCACCCCAAAGGTGCATTTGTTGGGATTCAACCTCAGCTTGTATAACTTTAGTCGGTCAAACAACTTCCTCAGATGATCAAGGTGCTCCTCCTCAGTTTGAGACCTTGCAATCATTTCATCAACGTATACCTCAATCTCATGATGGATCATATCATGAAATAAAGCAACCATGGCACGTTGATAGGTTGCCCCAGCATTTTTCAACCTGAATGGCATGACCTTGTAGTAGAAGGTGCCCCACTGAGTCACAAAGGTAGTCTTTTCCATATCTTCCGGAGCCATCTTGATCTGATTATACCCTGAAAAACCATCCATGAAGGAGAACACCTTGTGTTGTGCAGTATTGTCAACAAGAACATCGATGTGAGGTAGGGGGAAATCATCCTTGGGGCTTGCCCTGTTCAAATCCCTCTAGTCGACACACATTCTGACTTTACCGTCCTTCTTCGGTACTGGCACCACATTGGCAACCCACTGAGGGTAAGAGGTCACTGCAAGAAACCCGGCATCGAATTGCTTCATAACCTCAGCCTTGATCTTTTCGGACATCTCTGGGCGCATACGGCGGACCTTTTGCTTTACCGGAGGGCAGTCTTCCTTGGTTGGCAGGTGATGAACTACAATGTCGGCATCCAAACCAGGCATTTCTTCATAGGACCAAGCAAATATCTCCACGTAATCATGTAGCATCTGGATCAATCATTGCTTCACGCTGAGCTCTAGATTGGCACCAATCTTGACCTCTTTCCTATCTGTCTCAGTACCCAGGTTAACTGTTTCCACCGGCTCTTCATGCGGCTGAATGGCCCTCTCTTCCTGGAGTAGCAGTCTTGCGAGTTCACCAGGCACTTCGCAATCATCTTCACCTTCGTCTTCGGCCAAGTTGATCGGATTCTCGAAGTCATAACTGGTGGTAGCAGAGCTGTTACCCGTGAGATCCGGAGTGGATTGAAACCTGTATAAGTGAGTGTGTGTAAATATAGCTGTTTTGCAATATATAACACAGAAAGAAAAAGAGCACAAGATTTGAAATGCAACAAACGTCCAATGTTTTGATTAATGATATATGGAAATGTCATACAAAAAGCCCTCACAAATGGAGCTACGATGCCCCGGGTAGGACACCGAGCCAATAAAGTTTTAACATATTGTTTGTTACAAATTGAAAATCAAAAGAGTTAATTACTGCGTGACAAATGTGATAGGTGTAAAATCCTTTGCCGTCCAGTTGCTTGGTCCGTTGCTGGTGGTTGGATAGATCCAACTGTCAAACTCTGCTTCCTCTACGTCCTCCTCTATAGCATTCACCCTTGGGTTGGAGATAAACACCAGAGCCTTTCTGATCTTGTCCTTGCGCACAACCCTCTGAGCCTCTGCAGTAAAGCCCAGCCCAAACTTGTCATTCTTTTGAGTGAAGTCAGGAAGCTGACCCCAGTTTGCACATTTGCCTTTCTCGATTACAGCCCGGGCATCCTTCAAGGACGCCATCTTCAACGGAAAGTCTTCTTCAACCACTGTTTCAGCCGATGCCAACGTCGGAGGTACTTCCTCAAAATGCTGAAAGGGGGTTTCAATAAATTCTCCGTCCATCTCGATATACCAGAATGAATTCAAGTGACTAACCATGTATTCCTCCTCACCCTGCACAGTAACAATCTTCCCTTTGACAGGGTATTTGAGATTTTGGTGTAGAGTGGATGTTACTGCCCCAGCCTTGTGAATCCAGGGTCGACCCAACAAGCGGGAATAAGATGGACGAATATCCATTACATAGAACGTTGAGTCGAAAACTTGGGAACCCACACGAATAGGAATGTCTACTTCACCGTGCACCATCCTCTTAGAACCGTCGAAGGCTCTAACAATGATGTTACTAGGTTTCAACTCCAGGCCCTCACAATCCAAGCGATCCAATGCCTTTTTGGGCAAAACATTTAGGGAAGAATCGGTATCCACCAACACGTGTGCGAGAGTAGTGCCCCTGCATTCTATGGAAACATGCAGAGCATCATTGTGATTTTTCCCTTTGGCGGTGAGGTCAGCATCCGAGAACCCCAAACCATTATCAGCTGTCAAATTAGCCACACAGTCAGTGAATTGATCTGCAGAGGTCTCTTGTGGCACATGGGCCGTTTTCAGAAATGAAATCAGGGCTTTTGCATGGGCCTCAGAGCATAGCAGCAATGATAGCATAGAGATTTTGGAGGGGGTATGCCCCAACTGTTCAACAACATTGAAGTCACTCTTTTTAATGATTTTAAGGATTTCCTCCATTTCCTGTTGGGAGGCTTCAACAGCAGTCTTTTTTGGTCCCTCCGTCCTGGCAGGCAAATCGGTAGCAGCTTCTTTGCCCCGAGCATCAGAGGACTCGGCGGCAGTAGTAGACACAGGAACTTGATTCAGAACATGCACACTTGCGGGTGTGATGATGAGAGGTTTTCAGATAACTGGCGGTGCAATGTCAGGCGAGAAGAGCCTGCCACTGCGAGTAATCTTGGCGGGACCAGTGATGTTACTGATACTGGTACCGGTGTTGAACTCCTGCTTCACTCCAAGCACATACACGTCGGCCCCATAATGCCATGGGACAGCTTTATCAGACTCATAGGGGAGAGGCCCCGGAACAGTAATAGTAATGGGTGCAACAGACAGAATTTGGACTGGCTTCCTCGGGGGAGCTTTGGTAGGATTGTAAATTGTGACAACAGATACTTCTTCAGCGGGAACAAATGGAACAGCAGTTTTCTTGAACAGAATTTCTTTGCTATCCATCAGGCTTTGGATGCCTGATTTCAGCAGCGGACAACCGGTAGGGATAACAGCACACAGGAGGCAACCCTCGCTACAACCCGAAAATAAACCGGCTAGCAGTAAGTTCCTCTTAACAGCCAAAAGAGGGGTAGCAACATCATTCACTGAAACAGCATATAAATCTTCCTCAATGGCATTTACTCTATGCTGGGGCATAGGAGCAGTTACAACATTTGGCCTCTCAGGCGCTTCAAACTGAATTTCCTTTGCGTCGATAAGGTCTTGCACCTTATTTCTCAAGGCCCAACAATCATCAGTAGTATGCCCGGGGCTATCGGAATGATAAGCACAACGGGCATTTGGGTTATATTTAGGAGATGCAGTATTCACGACCTTCGGAGCCTCTTTGATGGTCACCAAGTTGGTTGATAACAGTTGCGGTAAGATTTGTGACAAAGTCATACTCAGCCTAGTATACTGCCTCTTGGGCCTTTCACCTCTTTGTTGATTGTACTGCTGAGGAGCAGCAACAGGTTTTGAAATGACCAAAGCATTGACGGCTTGGCGACTTTCTGGCTTGACTTGTCTTCTAGGACCATAGACGGCACTTGCTTCTTTCTTAAAAGGCCTCTTCTCAGTACTTGTGGAGGCAGATTTTTGTATCTTTCCTGACCTGATGCCGGCTTCAATCCTTTCACCCGTCAGAATCAAATCTGTAAACCCAGCGGAGGAGTTACCAACCAAATGATTGAAAAATGGACCAGACAAGGTCCCTAGAAACATATCAACCAGCTCACGATCAGTTAATGGAGGCTGCACCCTGCCAGCCAAATCTCTCCATTTTTGTGCATATTCTTTGAACCCTTCACCCGTTCCTAGAGACATACCCTGAAGTTGGGTACGCGTAGGAGCGAGATCAGAATTGTATTGATATTGTCTGTAGAATGCGGTTGCCAAATCTTCCCAATGTCGGATACTAGTTCCATCTAGTTGGTAGAACCATTCAAGCTGTGACCCCGAAAGGCTATCTTGGAAGAAGTGAATCCAAAGGTTCTTATCTGCCGTGTAAGGTTGGATCTTCCTTACGTACGACCTTAGATGCAGCTTTGGACAGGAAGCCCCGTCGTATTTAGCAAAGGCAGGCGCCTTAAACTTGTGTGGGATTACTACCCCAGAAGACAACCCCAAATCTCCGAAATCCAGCCCCGGCACATTCTGAATTTCCATGGCGCTCAAGCGGTCCTCTAATTGCTTGTATCTGTCAGCAGCAGGTGGGTATTGTTCGTCATTGTAGTCCGTCTCGTTGTCAGAGACTGCAGGACTAGGAGCTCCTCCCCCTTGGGGACTGTCTTTCTCAGCAGAAGAAGTAGTTGGATCAGCCTCGTTATAGAGTGTGTTCCCAAACCTGCGTCCGGTGTTGAATAACGCAGTCCTCTTTTTCTTCTTCTTCTTCAGGAGTAGAGTCTTCAACTCTTGCGGACCTTGGGCCAGGCTCAGGACCATTTCTTGAAACTGGGCACTTTGGGCCTGAAGGGCCTTGATTGCTTGCTCACTGGATAAGTCTGGATTCATGATGACTGTTCAAAATAAACAGCGAAGGAGATTAAGCAACCTGTGAAAAAGGGTACCTGCTATGCATATGGTGTAATGAGATGCGTATGTTTTATGTTTTCAAAGACAAACAAGATTCAACTTTGTAGACAAAAGGGGAACACACTTCATTAGATTCAAATTTTAGATTGTTCAACAACTTGCCCTTAGGCATTACAGGAATGAAAAATACTGAAAAGGAAATAAAAGCTGTAAAAAGGAAACATCCAAAGCCCATCAGTGCTCCCATGGCCTCCTCTTCTCAGTGTGGATGTAGTTATTCAGGACCCGCTCCTCCTCCAATTGCTTAGTCAGCCTCTGGATCTTCCGTTCCTGCTCGTTGAACTTTTCCCAATAGAAATCCCATTCTTCCTTTAGCTGCGCCCAAGATCTCTTCATTGTGTCAAAATCAGTGGGTATCTGAGGAGGGAGGACAGTTGGAGGAACCCCATCTTCATCAGGAGATTCAAGAATGATAGGTCTGACAGCTTCGTACGGCATACCTAACTTCTGAGCACGGATGCGGACCCATCTGCAATAGGGCTCCATTGGTAGAGAAGTCTTTGGTCCCAACTCGTGTGGGTCAGCTTTGTGAATTCTGTCCCAAGCCTTAATGAATCCATGGCGTAGTTTGTCACTGTCTGCCTGAAACTCAAAATGGAAGTGAGGAACCAACATTTCATGAGGCCCTACTCTTCTGGCTCTTCCAAACTGGCGGAGAGCTAAGCATGGATTATAAGAAATTCCTCCTTGGATACCAATCAAAGGGACATTAGGGTATTCTCCGCAATGATCAATAACAGCTGCCTCATCCAAACCTCTGAGAGTCCAAGTGATGTCATTATCAGTGAGAGACATTAGCCTATGAGCCCAACCCTTTCCTTCTTCATTCTTCAGCACGAACTTAGGAAGGTGCGAAATAAACCACCTCACTAGCAAAGGAGCACAACACCACGGAGTTCCCCGCTTTCGGGCAGTACGAGCATAGAGTTGTTGCAGGATATCACCCAAAAGAGTGGGTACAGGATTCCGAGACATGAAGATCCTTATGGCATAGATACTGATAAAGGTGTCAGGATTGGGAAACAGTACCAGACCATAGATTAAAAGAGCCAGAATGTCTTCGTACGCCTTGAAGTCCAAGTCATTCCAGAAATCATTAGCCTTGCCAACCAGAAATTTGACTAAAAAGCCCTTGACTCCACTTCTAGTTTCCCAGTTAGCCAATACCTCTTCTTTGGTCAAGGGGAGAATTGCAGCAATCTCTTCAGGCCTAGGAGTCTTTTCCAAACCAGTGAATGGAGTTTGCTCCAAGACAGGGATACCAAGCAAATAAGAGAATTCTTCCAGGGTAGGGACCAGCTGGAAGTCTTGAAAGGTGAAACAATGATACAGGGGGTCATAAAATTGGGTCAGGACACTTATCAGTTGTTAGTCCCATTTTGCAGTGATCAAGCCAAGGAGAGAACCATGTCTGTTGATGAAGGAAGAAGTGTTTGGAATCCTACCAACCAAATCCTTGAGCAAAGTTGGTGGTTGAATAAAGTTGAGCCGGACAGTATTCCTACGCACGGGCATCATGATGTCCTACAAAACAGAGCAAAGATGAAACTTTTTTGTCTTTGAAATGGGTTAGTCCTTTATATAGGATGCATGCAATGGTATGATGGCATGATACTATGATGAAGCACACCACAAGTATGATAAGGCACACAAGTCACACAAGACAACCCTTAGGTTTCAGGCCAGAATGAAGTTTAGGTATTACCCTCTTTTAGTTTCGTTGGTTAAAACCTGTCCTATCAAAAGTAACCGGGTTCTAGAGGATCTCAAATCATTGACTACCCTCAATCGGTCATAACTCCAGCATCGCAATCTTTTCTTGCAGCCAGAACCATCGCGAGAGTTTAGCCTCAATGAGTGTAGCATACTGCTACTGTTCTAATGGCCAAGTTTGGTCAATTTAGGGTTCTAAGGTCGGTTGGTGTTTAATGACTCCTTAGAAGACCTATATTCTCCTCGTTGCAACACAAGGGATATAGGTACAGACCAAGGTGCCACACCAACGTAGCCACTACTTTACCCATGTCGGTCTACGCCGGACAGGTCCCTCACAGATTATGCTACCTAAAAAGGGTATTTCCCATATCCGGGTTAGGATCTATGAAACTCCGATGCAAAGCCCACAAATATAAAAGCAAACAAGGCAAACAATTGAAAACAAAGGTGATCTAAGCCCTAAGGTTACTCCACTTTTAAAATTTTCCCCAGCAGAGTCGCCAGTTCTGTGATACGGTGGGAGAATTGACTGTGGTTTTGCGTTTGTTTTCGCAAATGTTTCGGTTGAGCAAGAGTCGCCACTGACTTTTTATTTTATCCTAAGTGTTGTACCCCAAAATTTGCCCTCGCATTTTTTCCCACAAGAAATCTCAGCTTCAAGCCTTTCCTGACTTTTCAAACTGGCTCAAGAATCGGACAAACGGACTTTTCTTGACAGTCAAGCAAAATTAGGGTTTTATTGATTTTCAGGACTCTGAATTATTTCAAACAGTTGGCTCAGGGGTTTTGGTTGATTTTTGGTTCAATTTTGATCAGGCGAGCGTTATTTGGCATTTAATCAGGAATTAAGGTCTTAGGGGCATGTTCTCAGAAGGATTTAGATTCCACAACACTTTGCAGTTTATTCCGAGATTCGGGTTAAAATTCGCATTGTTTTGATTTAATCAGTGAAAGAGACAGTGGTTTGAATTCATGTTGTTTTCCTTGAGCCAGTCAAATACAGTATGCAGTATTGGATTCACAGTGTTTATGGCAAATCAGTGGAGAAGGGATGCGCTTGATCGGTTTATTTTGGTTGACTGCTGCTTTGCTTTGGATATTGGAAGAGACAGGTTTAATTGATCAATATTGTTTTTATTTAAGTTATTTATTATTCTAAAGTTGAATGATTGAAATTTATTTTTCAATTGTTTTAATTCAAAGAGTTTTAAATAAATAAATAAACAATAAAGAAAGAAAATTAGAATTAATTGGGTAATAAAGATTTTATTGATATTGGAATTATTGGTACAAATTGTTGTTTATAATTTAAATTACAAACAATAATTTACATTAATTTAAATATTAAATAAAATAAAAAAAACTATCCTATTTCTAATATTCTTCATTCTTCACTTCGCTCCGGTGCTCCATTATTTATCTGCAAAAAAGAAAGGAGAAAGTCAGAAAGCAGTTGAATTAAAAAAGGACTGATAAAATTAGACTCATCATTAAGGGCCACTGACTGGGATCAGTTAACCCTCTCTGCAAATCACGGGATTTTTCCCGGTTCACAGAGAGGGAAGAATTTTTATGCAAAGTTGAAAAATGCAAATGTCAAAATGCATAGAATATCAAACTGCATAGTTTCAAAATCTCAAAACTTCAAATTCAAACCAAACTGAAAAAATCCAAGTTACCACTTTCTATCAAAAGCCAAAAGTGCAACCTACTGTCAAAAATACAAAAAGTCCACCCAAGCTGTCAAAAAGAGATAAAGATGCAGAAGTAATATGTTATGCAAGCAAGTCCTTTTTTCATCATTTCCCATCAGGGCCACTTTCAGGAAAAGATAGTACAAAAAGCATAATATTATAATGCAAACTGTACAGAGAGAGAAAAAATAGAGATAGAAGCAGGTTTTTCAGGCTTAGACAGTAAGGCAAAAACTAAAAGAAGCATCAATTCAGCATTACTCAAAACTGGGCAGAAGTACACAGCAGAGGCAATTACCAAAACAGAAAAGTGCCAAGAAACTTTGTAAAATTAACCAGCAACTTGGATCAAGAAAAATACCAAGGTTTGAATAAATATTAGGCGCCAAAGACCAAGAGAAAGAGGACAAAAAGAACAAAAGAAAATATACTGAGCTTAAAGGGAGAACCTGATTGAGCCAAGAACCAACATCACAAATATAGAACCATACAAGCAAAAAAAAACTTGCCTACTGTCAATTGTCAAACCAAACACCTCAACCATCACTAAAACCATCCAAACCTCATAACCTGAAACAAGGCAAGCATGGCCTGCTGCCAAGTTCATACCTGATGCCTTGACACAAAAAACTACATCAAACAAAACACCAGGCCTGTACCTTCAAACCTTCAAAACCTGATATGCAAGCCTAACCCAAAACCTGATAAACAAAACACCATAACATGCTGAAGCTTACCTGCTGTTAAAACCTCAGCTCAAACCTGTCAAAACCTGATAAACAAAACACCATAACATGCTGTCATAACCTCACAAACCCAAACCTGTGAAAGATACAAACACATAACCTTAAACCAGAACCACCATACTGTCAAACAATAACCTGCAAGCAAAAACCTCATTAACCAACATCACCCCTCAAGTGTATCCAAACAAAATCCCTTAAACATAACCAAGTTCAAACCTGAGCCAACCAACTCCTAAGCCTCAGAAAAGTATTCATCATTGGCCAAGCCTCACAAAACCACCAAAAGACAAAAAAAACAGCATATCCAAATCCCTCAAGCATATCCAAATCCCTCAAGCATATCCAAATATTCAAACCAACCTCTAAGCCTCAGAATTTCTTCATCATAGGCAAATCGTTCAAGAAGGAAAACTCAACAGAAGTTCAAGGTAACACAGGGCAACACGAGAGAAGAAGAGAAAGTTCGTCAAGGCAACATTCAAGGCATCCAGAAGTGCACGTACAAGGCCCTCAGACCTCTGGGATCATCACAGGGCAACATAAACAAGTATACAGTGTTCAAGAAGAAGAAGGAAAGCAATAAACATTCGAGGCAACGTAAGCAAGTGTTCAGGGCAGCATACAGTGGCAAAGAGAAGAAGAACGTAAAAGGAAGTGAATCCAAGAGCAGTACATGCATCAACTCTAAAGGCAACCAACAATTCAAAGGGACAAAAGTAGAAGAGGTAAAGAAGTGAACATATTTCAAGATAGGGCTTTTCAGAATATCATCATCAAAACCATAGGCAAAAAAAATATCAATCAGATAAAAGGTACCAGGGACATCAAGAAAGCTCTCATCACGCATTCGTCACCGAACCTCCGCCATCGAGCCTCCAACTGCCTCCTTCCTCTTCCTTTGTAAAGGTAAAATCTCTTTCACTTTTTCTTCAAAAACCTCGTATAAGCCAGTAAACAAAAATCAAACAAATATACAACCACGACATGCAAGACGAAAAGAAAGTCAGAATGGGAATGAAAACAAGTTTCTGTACCTGACGTGAGTGACTCATGGAGGATGGTAGACGGAGGAGGAGATGGCACGGTGGCTCTGGGCGGAGGACTGCATTTCAGAGTTCAAGATGATCGGAGAAGACGAACATACGAACGGCGCCGTTCAAACCCTATGCGTCACCCAAACTGACCAACAAAGCTTGAAACCCTAATTTGTTTTCAACTTGGGCCTTGCCCACTCTGCGCCTAAGCCCATTGAATTGCCTCCCTTTCTTTTACAAAATATTTTTATTAATACTAAACCATATACTTTTCTAACTTAACCTTTTTTTTCATATATTAAAATTGAAAATACTTGCTTCTTTTTATTTATTTACTCTTTTATTTAAAATATATTTTGTACATATTATACATTTTTTTATCATATAGTTAAAATATCTTTTTTAAGTATATATTTGTATATAAAATAATAAAATACTTTTTTATACATAATTAACTTGAAAACATTTTTTTTAATACACATTAAAATACATTTGTACATATCACATTTCTATCATATAGTTAAAATAAAAAGCTTTTCCCATTCTTTTAATTAAAGTGTATACTTATACATAATAATAGAAATACATTTTTTTCTCTAATATTAAAATTCACAAACATTTGATTTAAATACTTTTTGTATATAAACAAATAAAGATACAATTTAATTAAAATTTGAACATTCTATTAAAAACATTTTCTTTTTTTGTACATATTAAAAATATACAAATCAAAGATTCGTTAAAACGCATATCTAGGTCAAAAACCCTAATCTCGCATTAATTTCATATTGTCGCACCTGTAAATAATTACACACAATACATATACACCTACACAATATGCTGGCATTTTGATACATTATATGTTTGCTTATATTGACATTCGTTACATTTACACTTGATTGGTTCGATTCGGTTAATCTATTGGATCCTACGATCCTAAGTCTCATCCCCATTTGTACATTTATACCCCCATTCCCGGATACTATTTTGTAATAGCGTAGATTTTACATTCTGCAATTTACAGTTTTCCAATTATACCATGGTTAGACCTAGGGTTTGCGTGTACATAAAATCAAACGCTAGATAACCTAATACAAGACAAATACATGTAATCAATACACAATCACACTTGCACCCTCTATGGTAATCCCACATGTTGCCTTCCAAAATGGACCATGCTTGCACGCCTAGTATCTTTGGCAAAACAAATTCAAATGATCATAAGTCCCTCGATGACGCTTTCAAAAATTGCCTAAATGGAATGATCATAGCCCCTTCAAAATAAATTGCCAAAGACACTTGGCATCATTGCATTCATGGTCCATACGATGACCCGCGCCCGTCCTGAATAAACTTCCTAAACGCAAGATTGTCCACCAAATTCAATGGTGGAACAAAATTGTTAAAGGGGTTAAAACATAACAAAAACCTTTGAGTACAATAGGGTAGACAAAACTCTTAGTTACTTGAGATCAATTTGCAAAAACACCTGCCTTCTTTTCAAAAAAACACAATCCACAACACTTTCAAAACAAATTCTCAAAACATTTTGAAACATCTTTTCGAAAAGATACACGCCTTTGTAAAACATTCGAGTAAAGAATTGTTACAAGGTTAGCCTAAGACAAGGCATCTTTTTCCAAAACATTTTCAAAAAGCACCCACACACACACCATTTTCAAGCAATCGAAAAACAAGGCAAGTGATCTAAAAAACCAAGTAACTAAGAGCCCATGGATAACCATGGATGAAAAGGGTGCTAATACCTTCCTTTTTCATAATCTACCCCCCGAACCCACGAAATATCTCAAAAGGTTTTTGCTGTGCTTTTTTAACCTTTCCTTTAGGATAAAATAAAAAGTCGGTGGCGACTCTTGCTCAACCGCACAAGTGCGAATACGAACGCAAAACACTAGTCAGTTCTCCCACCGTATCACACTAAGGAAAGGTTTAAAAAGCACAGCAAAAACCTTTGAGATGTTTTCTTGGGTTCGGGGAGTAGATTATAGAAAGAGAAGGTATTAGCACCCTTTCTATCCATGGTTATCCATGGGCTCTTAGTTACTTGCTTAGATCAACTTGCCTTTTGTTTTTAATTTGCTTGAAATGATGCTTTGTGTGTGTGGGTTTGAAAATGTTTTGAAAAGAAGCCAATGTGGTGGCAACCTTTGTAATGATCCATGTTGGGATGTATACAAAGGTGTATGTCTTTTGAAAAGGTTTTCATTTGTTTTTGAAAGTTGTTTTGAAAGTGTCGTGAGGTGTGGTTTTGAAAATAGGCAAGTGTTTTGTTTTGCAAATTGGCAAGTAACCAAGAGCTATCTACCCTAATTTCCTCAAAGATTATTGCTATGTTTTAACCCTTTTAACAAGTTTGTTCCATCATTGTATTTGGTGGACAATCTTGTGTTAGGATGTGAAAGGGACGGGCGCGGGTCATCGTTTAGACCATAATTGCAATGGTGCCAAGTATCTTTGGGCAATTTTCTTTAAGGGACTTGATCATTTGTTTAGGCAACTTTTTGAAAGCGTCATCGAGGGACTATGATCATTTGATTTGTGTTTGTTTTGCCCAAAGAGACCTAACATGCAATATGGCCCATTTATTGAAGGCAACAAGTGGAATACCCTAGGGGGTGAAAGTGTGATTTTGTGTTGTCCATTTTCATGCTTGTTTATCTTGAAATTAGGTCAAACTATTTTTGTCGTTTTCGCATACAAACCCTAATTCTAACATGGTATAATTAGAAAGCAATAAAGTGCAAAAAATTAATTTACTAAGCTATTACAACACAATATATGGGAAGGGGGGTACAAATGTTCAAATGGGGATTTTTGACAAGGAATTTAAACCTAAACTATTACATCAATATTGAATTATTTACAAGATATTTAATTGCACAAATTAAATTAAATAAGAATAAATATGGAAGATGCAAAAATGTTTTTTATGTGTATGAAAAAAAGAGTATTTTTATATGTCAAATAAACAAAAATAAAAATATTAATTTTTTGGAGTTTTTATGTATTTTAGGGCAAAACCCTAATTTCATTAAGTAAATAGTATTATTTATTATATACAAAAAATAAAATAAAAATGAAATATATTTGTCAAAAAAGAGATTTTTTATATTAAATATTAATAAAAAAAATAAAAATGTGTATATTTTGTATTTTAACCTAAATATTCTAATATATATATATATATATATATATATATATATATATATATATATATATATATATATATATATATATATATATATATATATATATATATATATATATATATATATATATATATATATATATATATATATATATATATATATATGTATTATTTTCTAAATATGTATCATATATACAAAATAATAATATTTAATATTTAAAAAAAAGTATTTTTTTTATATAAAATATTTTCAGAAGATAAAATGAATACCTAATAAATACCTAATAAATAGGAAAATGGTGAGAAAAATATTTTTTATATTTTTAATATCATGAGAAAAAATAAATAAGTGAAACCAAAAAAGAAAAAGTAAAAAAAAATCACTAAAATAAGCAAAATGGGCTCAGGGGTGTGAAAATAACAAAAGGGTGTAAAAAGAAATAAGAGACAAAGCCCAGCCCACGTGGAGCTTCTTCAACCTCCAGCACTTCTGTTTGAACAAAAACACGCGCCTCTTTCTTCCATTGCAAGGTCCTGATTCTTTGAGTTTTAGCAAAAACTTACAACACCAAAAATGTTAAGCATCCTCTCACGATTTCACACATATAAAGAACATGTTTTAACTCTCAGAAATGAGAGAGAATTTCTTCTCCCCCAATTCTTAACCTAATTTTTGTTCAAAGTTCAGACATCAAATTCTCTAAGCATACATAATATAAATGAAATCTAATCATATGGGCATGTTCAGGGCTATGAATGTGACATGTTTTCTTCACAAACCTAAAGCTAACAATGCCTGGATAGAGAGATTCGTGTTCATGAACTTACCTGTTCAGTTGAAGTTGTATCTGGTGATTGAGGTGTCTTTAATGCAAGGTGATGATTGGTACAACTTCCTTGATGTCCAGGGATGCTATTCCAAGCTTTACTTTGTCTTGAAACCTTTTGAATCGTGCTAGGGAACTTCAGCTGCAAAACAAGAAAGTGAAAATGGTGATGATGCCTAGGAGTGTTACAGGTCGTGTTTGAGGTTTTGATTAGCTTCAAGGGATGTTAGGGAATGTGTTTGTAGCAAGAAAGCATGGAAGGTTTGAGCTATGGGACTCAAACTGCAGGGATGCCCTGTTTTGAGCAGTTTGAAGGTGATTCTGGGAATGGGGAGGTATTGGGCATCTTAGGGTCGTGCTTCAGCTTAGGATGAATGTTTAGAATGTGCTTGATAACTTTCTCTAAGCCTTGGTTAACTGATATGAGAGTTGGTACATGTTATGCTATGTTTCTTAAACTTTAAGCAAGCAAAGGCCAAGTTCAGTTCTAGACAGGTAGAGGCCCCTCTAATGTGCTGCATAACTCAGTCTTGATCAGTGTGATTAACTCATAAACTTGTGCCAAAGAGATTTCAAATGTACTTGCTTGGATTTGCTTTAGGCATAAAGTGTAACTTTTGCAAAAATGGATATAATGCTTTTTCCAATTTGGGATTAAACCTTTAGGCAATGCTTGAACACATAAAACATGGTCTTGGCACAAAGGATTGGCATTAAATTTATGAGTGTAATTGAGATAAAAGACCTGTAATCAAGTTGTGCAAGCTGAGATTGAAAATGCATAGTGTTATGAACATGAAATTGGCCATGAACAAAGTGACTTTTGCCCATATTGCCAAATTCGATTCTCCCTAACCACAAGGGTGTTTGAGAAGTTCTTGGACATTTTGGAAAGCTTGGAATGTGTACTACAATCCATATTTGAAATGCAAATTGAAATTCCAAGTGGAAGTGTGTGAAGAATGGTCTTGAAGTTAGGTAAAAACCTTGCCTAAAATAAGTCAAATTTTCTCTAAGTTAAGAATGGTTTGGTACCCTTGTTCCAAAAATTGTAACTTGAGATACATGCCTCTTTTTGGAAAAATTTGTGAATCAGAGTTGTAGATTATGCAATAGGCTACAACTTTCATGTTTTTACTTTTGCTTGTATCCAAATGAATCTTGGTGAGAAAGTGGGGCAAAGTTAGGGAAAAACTAGGGTTTTTCATAACTTAGAAAAATTCTAAGTTATGAAAAATCTTCATTTCAAACCCTAATTTGCATTTCTTGATTTCTTGATGGACAAGTTTCATGATTTGGCATGTTTTTATTAAAAATGAATCTTGACCCTTGATTTCGACCAAAAAGTCAAAGTTTGACTTTTCAGTATACAGTCAAAATTGATTAATTGACTGGGAAATTCAACTGTCAATCTTGTGTATTTGGGATATTTTGAACTTGTTGAGCATGTAAAGATAATTCCATGGGGTCCTTGAGTCCATATGTGAGTTTGGTTTGCCATTGGCTAGGTCAAACAGTCAAAAATTGCCTTTGTGCAGTCAAAACCCTAAAAATGACCATTTTGCCCTTTTGATGATCTGATCAAATTTCTTGTGGAATTGTGATCCAAACTTGATCAAATGGTCCATGTGAGTTCACAATGTTGATGTGGGTCAATTTTCATGAGATTTGACTGTCAATTGGCCACAGTTGACTTTTTCCCCAATACAGTTGATTTCTAGGTCAACTGTCCAATTGACTGGGCAAAATTTGGAATCAAGACTTGAAACTTGGTATGGATAAACTTGGGAGTCCAACATGAAGCATGAAAGTCATCTTAGGCATTTTAGGTCAAAATAACTTTGTGCAAACACAAACCCTAATTTGGGTCAACAGTGCAAGGAGAAGTCTTGAGCAGAGGAAACCCTAACTGGATCTTGATCTTCAAGGGTCTTGTGATGAGAAAATGTTGAGGAAATGGGAGGGCAAATTTTGGGGTACAACAAGCACCATTTTCATCCGTAGTTATCTACGGGCTCTTAGTTACTTGCTAGATCACTTGCTTTTGTGTGCTTGTGGTGTGGGCTTTAGAAGTATTTTGAAAATGTCTTTGTAATGGTTCTCGTTTCTATAAGAAAGCGTACAAAGTTTTGTTTCGAAAAAAATAGTTCAAATAAGTGTTTGTGTGGTGTGTTTTTGAAAATGATTTTGAAAATGTGTTTTTGTAATGGTTCCCGTCTCTATAAGAACGTATAAAAAAATGTTTTGTATTTTTGAAAATGTTTTGAGATGAAAGTGTTGGTGTGAAAATGTTTTTGTCATGAGCAAGCGAGCAATTAGGAGAGAATATACCTACTCAAAAGTTCTTAAATGTTCTTTTCTTCCTCCTTTAGATGTTTCTATCTTAACATTGATTTGGCAAGAAGCCCCATCGTTGGATGTGAAGGGACAGGCGCGGGTCAATCGTACAGTCATCAAAAGCAACTTATGAGACGCTTTTAGCAATTTTTGTAAGGGACTAGATCGTTTTATCGAAGGCAACATCGAGGGGCATCGAGGGACTACAATCTTTTTTATCGAAGGGTCTTTGCTAAAGCGTCCCATATTCGAGGGACATGACTGTATTTCCGAGGTAACGAGCGAGGTTACCCTAGAGGTATGCGTGTGAAAAAGTGTGTTTGATTCAAGTTATTTTGTCTTTGAAATTAGGTTATCTAGCGATTGATTTTAAATCTTGCCATGCACGCCTAATTACTATACAGTATAAGGAAAACAGTAAATTGTGGAAATTAAATTTCTATGCTATTACAGAACTTTCGGGAATGGGGGTACAAAATTTACAAATGGGGATGGATTAATGCAATTAAATGTCCAAATAGGCAAACAATATTCCCAAATCTAATCGAGTAATTAATCGAAATTACAACAAGTTTATGAAGTAAAATTAAATAACAAAATAAAGATAAGGAAATAAGATTCTTGTTTTTTTGTTTGAAATGAAAAATAGAAAAATCTATTCTATTAATTAGCTAAAGAATTAAATCAAATGCATGTATTTTTGTTTTTTTAGGGTTTTTGTTATTAAGAAATTAAATAAATAAATTAAGACTAAAATACAAAAATTAATTAGTAAAAATAATTACAAAGTTTTTTTTTCTAAATGAAATTAGAACTAAGAACCAATTTAATTAATAAAATTAATTAACAAAATTCATGAGTTATTAAATTAATAAACACAAATAAAATCAAAAACTAAGTATAAAAACAAAACAAAAAAAAATGGAATGGGGTGTTAAATTTACAAATGGGGTGATGCTGTCTTTTTTGAACATGGGCTTTAGATGCTTAAGCCCAAGGGGTTTTGTTTTAACAAAAAAAAAAAGAAAATGAAATAAACAGTAAAAAAAAATATCCCAAGGGAGTCTTGAACCCAGGACCTCACACACATCATACACACACCCTAACCGCTACACCAAATGCTCATTCATTACCTTAATCACCTTTGCAAACATATATTGTGAAACTTAAAAAATGGGCTGGGCCAAAATAAACCAGGCCCAAACCCGGTTTTAGGAAGGAATTGGAAGGGGTTTTTGCCCTAAACAGAAGGGGACTCTATTGTTGTTGTTGTTGTTTCAATTGGGAACCCTAACAGCAAACCCTTTCTCTCTTCCTAATTTCACGCTATCTTCTTCCTTCTCTCTCGATACCTGAGAATTCCAACATCATCTTGTCCTCACCTTCTTCCAACCCTCTATAATCGGAACCTATCTCTCTCGTCTCTCTCATTCTCACCAAATTGAACTAGCGATTTTGCGCTCTTTATCGATACAAGCCCGGACCTTTCGCTAACCCTAAACTCTGCCTCTCATAATACTCATGAAGGGGAATCAATGATGGATTTGGAGAAGATTGAAGGTTTGTGCTACTGTATTTTTTGCAATTTTCTGTGTCTAATGATTTTTTTATTTTTTTATTCCCTAGTTGATGCAGAAAATATATGAGTAGAGGCGTGAGAATAGGGGAAAGGATTATACCTGTGGAAACTCTTCTTTCTAGTATGGCTTCTTCCTTCATTTTGCTGGCTTTCGTTCTCTTGTGATTCCCTTTGCAATTTGTGAGCTTTGCTGGATGGAGGGATGAGGCAGATGATGGTGTTCAGTGGTGAATGAGGGTGAGTGAGGAAGGGAGATGATGATGAGGTGAAAACAGTTGGAAAAGGGTTATGGATCTATGTGGTGATGGATTCTGTTCTATCTCTTTTTGTTTTCTGGCTTTTGTGTGTATATTGGCTTAGTTGGTATATTGTCTTGCTGGTCTGCTCTCTTAGTTTTTGTATCTTTGCTGGCCTTGCTGTTTTATTTTGTATATTGTCTTGCTGTTTGGTTTTGTATCTTTTCTGGTTTTTGCTCTTGGTTTTAATCTTGCTGGTTTTGCTACTTGGTTGGTTTGTATATTGTTTTGGCCACCTTTTTGCTTTGTGAAATAGCAACTGGTATTATAATGAAAACATGGTGAAAAATGGGGGGAAATTTTTAGGGTTTGAATATTTTCTTATATGCTGACTGTGGTCTTTTGAGGTGCAGGCCTTGAGTTTCCTCTTTTGTACAACAGTTGGGCTGAGTTTTTGGTATATAGCAGGACTTTGGACTGTATTGCTAGGTGATATCTCTTTCATCTTTCCTCCTTCCTCTTTCAATGAAAAAAAAGCAGTTTTGCTTATTTTAGAAATTCTGAAGGGTTTGTAGTATTTAGGAAAATGATGATGTGTGAACAAGCTAACTAGCCTTGTTGCTGCTGCTATGCTTATGCTATACTTGTTCTATATTGTTGCTTGTTTTGTTTTTATTTGATGCTGCTGCTTTGTATTCTTGTGCTGCGGTTCTACCTTGCTTGCTTTTGTTTGACAACAAGTTAGGCAGCTTGCTTGCTGGCTTTATGGACTGCTGCAGTAGCTGTTTGGGAAGCTTGCTTGCTCTGCTGGTTTTGCTTTGTTTTGGTTCCTTAGCAGCCTATGTTTCCTTGTTTGTATTTGTTTGCTGCAAATGCAATGCAACCCCGTTTTGTTTGGCGATTTTGAAATGCAACTCTGTTTTGTTTGGACTGTTGCAGTAGCTTGTTTTATTTGCTTGTAGGCCTGCCTTGTATATATCTTTTCCCCTTTTTTTGTGAACCAAAATTTAAGCTTTGAGATTTGCAAAATAGGGATAAATGGATTGTGATTAAAACAAACAAACGTTCTAATTCCAAAACTCAAACCCTAATGATGAATTTCTCTTCTTTACACATTACTTTGATTGAAGGCTTGCTAAATTTTCCTCTTCTTGTTTCATAAATGGCAAGCGAGGCTTGGGATGAGTTGTTTAAGACAAAGCAAGGAAGACTTGAAGAAGAAACAAAACTTATCTTTGTAAACAAGAAACTTGTGATTCTTTGTAAACAAGATGTGATACAGTGGGAGAACTGACTTGGGTGTTTTGGTTTTTGTGTTCGCAACTGTTGCGGTTTAGCAAGAGTCGCCACCGACTTTTCTTTTATCCAAAAGGAAAGGTGAAAAAGCACATGAAAGACCTTTAGAGATTGTTTCTTGAGTTCGGGGGGTAGATTATGAAAACGGAAGGTATTAGCACCCTTTTCATCCATGGTTTTCCATGGGCTCTTAGTTACTTGCTAGATCACCTGCTTTTGTTTAAAATTATGCTTTGTGAGGTTTTGAAAGTATTTTGTAAAAGAGGCCATCGTTTAGGCAATCTTTGTAATGATTCTCATTCATAAGAATGTATACAAAGATGTTGATCTTTTGAAAATGTTTTCAATGTTTGTAAGATGTTTGGAAATGTGTAGGTGTTTGTTTTGGAAATAGCAAGGATGTTTTGTTTGAAATGGAGCAAGTAATTAGGAGCAATCTACCTACTCAAAAGGCCTTAGGCGTTCTTTTCCTCCTCCTTTAGACGTTGCTATCTTACCATTATTTTGGTAAGAAGCCCCATCGTTGGATGTGAAGGGACGGGCGTTGGGATGTTTGTATAGTCATAGAAGGCAACCCATGGGACGTTTTAGCAATGTCGTTTAGGGACTAGATCGTTTATCGAAGGCAACATCGAGGGTCATCGAGGGACTACGATCTTTTATCGAGGGTCTTTTGCTAAAACACCCATGCTCGAGGGACATGACTATTTTTCTGATAGGCAACAAAGTGGGATTACCCTAAGGGTGCTAGTGTGCAAGTGTGTTTGATTGCATGCATTTTAGTCTTGATTAGGGTGATCTATTTGTCAATTTCATGTCTTGCCATACACACCCTAATTACTAGCATTTACATTCGAAAGCGATAAATTGCAGAAATGTGAAGTCCTACGCTATTACAATATTTTAGGGATGGGGGTACATATTTATGAATGGGGGTTGCAGATAAAATTAAATCCTAAGTTACTATTACAACCATATTGAAATGTACAATATAAGAAAGAAAAAAAAACTTGTTTGGAAAATGTTTTTGTCTTAATGAAAAAGAAATAAATTAATAAAAGAAAAATATTTTTTTATGTCTTTTTATGTTAATATTAAAAATGATGAAAAGGAAAATAAATGAAAGATAGAAACAACGTGCTGCTGCAAGAAGAACAACAAGGATCAGAAGTTCTGAAGCCAGACGCGTGATTACTCAGAAAGGAACGTCAGTGGAATCAGAAGTTATGGATTGATACACTCCGAGGTCCTGCAAGACACGTTAGAGGGAAAACACAGAAGTTCTGGATTGCTATGTGCTGAACTTCTGAATGTTAGAACAGTGAGAAAACCTCAGAAGCTCGGTGCGTGTCAAAACAGTAGGAAGAACTCAGAAGTTTTGTATGGTGCTATGTTAGTGAATGAACAATCAGCAGTTCAACGTGTTATCAGTGCATGAAAATCAAAAGTTCTAAATGTTAAAACAATGAGTGAACAATCAGCAGTTCATCGTGTTATCAGCGCATGAAAATCAGAAGTTCTAAATGTTAAAACAGTGAGTGAACAATCAGCAGTTCAACGTGTTATCAACATATGAAAATCAGAAGTTCTAAGTGTTAAAACAGTGAGTGAACAATCAGCAGTTCAACGTGCATTAACAGTGAGTGAATATCAGAAGTTCAGTATGTTTGACATGTAGGGAGAACTCAGAAGTTCTGTGCTGTGTTAGAACAGTGAGTGAATCATGGAAGTTCTATGCCATACTTCAACTCTTAATCAACATATCAACAATTTATTCAGTTCTTAATAAACAGCAAATCAGAAGGATAATAACACAATAGTTTATAGAAGTTCTAATCCTAAATTTGAGTCTAGCCCTAATCAAGAAGTTCTGATCCACAGTTTTTCTACTTATGCAATGATATGTACAACATCAATACTGTGATATTTACATATTTGATGATGTTCTGAATGAAAAGATGCAAAGTCAGAAAGACTTACCTTGAATCCGGAGTGTGGGCTTGGAGCTTTGAGTTGTTGCCTTCAGATGCTCTGGTGTTAGCGAGAGTAACGGAACAGTGGTTATATTCTTTGATCCAAAAGGAAGAATAAAGGTTTTGTTTTCTGTTTGGGAAATCTGGATTTTTTATGAAGGTTTCACAACTTCCTTTTCTCTCTTTTTGGCCAATCTCTCTCCAAAAGCCAGCCAGCCCCTTGAAAGTGTGATGGAGCAACTTATTTATAGATGGTTTTTTTGTGATTTTTTGGGGGAAAACAAATGGGATTTTGAACCTTTTTGGCATCCTGTTCCCTTGCCTTTTGATCACAGTCTTCGTATGCTAGTTTGGTGCAATTATGGGATGCAGGCATAGTCTGAATTAGTTGTTGGTTACAGGTATGCAGCGGGTTGTACAAACAATGTTTTGGGATTTGGTTAAGTTCTGACAAAAGCGTTGAATATAACCTTCATATGTTAAGGTGTTTCCTTGTTCTTGAAGCAAACATGGTGGTTAGCAGCTTTTAGCCATGCTTAAGCTGGATTTGTCTGCAGGATTTAAGGAAAAGCAAAAGCAATACATGGGCCTAGCACACTTTTGCACCAAAGTTTGCTACCCCAAGACAGTAGAGGTACACGTGGGGGAAATCCCTTGGATAAAGACTCAAAAGTGGTTGTGAGCATTAAATGAGCATTAAATGATGATGATATTTATCAAATCAGTAACCCTGCCATGTGATATTCTGCATCATTGCTTAATTCTGGATCAGAAGTTCAGCTTCAGCATAACATTCAACCTCTGATCTTTGTATCTCCTTGCTCCAACATGTTCTGAAGGAACTCTCAGACTTTATAGGAAGCTTGCAGCATGCTTCTTAACCTTTTTTGAATTACCCTGGCAAACTTTGACTGAACCTTTATGAAAACTTGCCCAAAAGTTCTGACCAAACTCTGTTTTGAAAGCGACCAGAATTTGCTGAGTGCTTTAATTTCAAGGACGTGTCTTTGAGAAGTTATAACTTGAAATCCAAGTATTTATAGGAGAAGTTCTATTCTGCAATGTTTTAGATCTCGTTGAAATCTATAACTATTGAATCAGAAGTTCTTCTAGAATCAGCTTGCATCATGGTGAAAATCTGATCAGAAGTTCTGAGCTTGTCATATTTTCTTAAACACTTAGAAAAAATTCTAAGTATTTAGAATTTTGACCTCTCCAAAGTAGTTTTGACTTTTGAATTTCTTGATGAAACAAACTTCATATTTCAACATGTCTTGATGAAATATGATTCTTTAAATTTGATTTTGATCCAAAAGTCAAAGTTTGACTTTTCAGTATGCAAATGACCATTTTGCCCTTGTGAGTGATTTTCTTAGAAAATTTGTAGTTCAAGGCTTGGAATTGGATGGAAGCAAACTTGAAGATCCAGGGCAATTCTTTGAGAAATGAGAGGGTAGATTTTGGGGTGCAACAACTGCCGCTGTTCATTCTTTTTACACCTGAAGAGTTAGATTGGTAAATCTGCCATTCGTGACTTAAAGGTGGAAGATGATTGAACACTAGAGTGCCCAGAAAATTTGCACTCGAAGATGTGTTAGTTGATTATGTAGGGAATGGGCTTAAAGATGCCATTTGGATAGATAATGGAAAGTTGGTGGAGATGGGCTTAAAGATGCCATCCAAAAATGGTTGTTGGACTGTATCTGTAAGCTAGAACTGAATGATTATCAGAATGGCGTCCGTGTCTGGAGCGTATCTGAATTGTATATGAAAGTTGTCTGATGATGAGTCCGTGTAACACTGCATCTTAAAAGGAGGAAACTGTGTAGGGTTGCTTGATGATGAGTTCGTGTTCAACTGCATCTGGAAAGGGGGAACCTGTGTAGGGTTGCTTCATGATGAGTCCTTGTAAAACTGCATCTAGAAGTGGGAAGGAACCTGGGTAGGGTTGCTTCATGACGAGTCCGTGTAAAACTTCATCTTGGAAAGAAGGAACCTGTGTAGGATTGGTTCATGATGGGTCCGTGTAAAACATCACCTTGGAAGTAGGAGGAACCTATGTAGGGTTGCCTGTTGATGAGTCCGTGTAAAACTTCATCTTGGAAGTAGAAGGAACCTGTGTAGGGTTGCTTCATGATGAGTCAGTGTAAAACTTCATCTTGGAAAGAAGGAACCTGTGTAGGGTTGCCTGATGATGAGTCAGTGTAAAACTTCATCTTGGAAAGAAGGAACCTGTGTAGGGTTGCCTGATGATGAGCCCGTGTAAAACTGCATCTTGGAAAGAGAGGGAACCTGTGTAGGGTTGCCTGATGATGAGTCCGTGTAAAACTTCATCTTGGAAAGAAGGAACCTGTGTAGGGTTGCTTCATCTGGTCGTGTAGATAGTTGTCCTGTCTGGTTTCAGGTATTAATCTTTGACCTGAGAAAGAAAGATAGTTTTCCTGGCTTGTTATAGGTGTTAATCTTCAATCTCTTCATGTAGATAGTTTTCCTGGCTTATTACAGGTATTAATCTACAATCAGTCGTCCACAGATAGTTTTCCTGGCTTGTTACAGGTATTAATCTGGAACTTGAAAAGGTTGATGGTAGCCATCTGTTGATTGACCTTTTCCTGAAAAAGGTAAAACGTTAGCTGTATGCAATGTCATGATGTTCTCAAAAATAAATGAGAATGTGTCGTATGCACTTATCATGTATGTAAATAGGATGTATGAAATGTGAAATATTTATTGAAGTGTATCTTTGTCTAGGAAAATAAATCCTTGACAAATGCCAGGGAGTCGTTAAATCTTGTACTGTTGTTGAAGAGCAGGTGTGTCTTCAAACTTTGCTTAGAACGTTTCCACTGGGGATTCCTGTTTTGTTGTTTGAGGAGAAATCTGTTGGGGAATATTGGAAACTCTGTTGGAGAGTGTTGATTCCTACTTGGGAAAAGAGTTATGGAGTCTCGGTTGTCCGTTGCTCTACTGGGGTCGAAGTTGAACTGATATCTGGTCGGGTCCAGGTTTCATAGTAACTTGCTGGGGATTGTAGAGTAGTCTACTGGGGGCAGGGGGTTGTGGTCCTTTAATTTGTAGTAGTTGGAAAGGCAAACTCAAACTGGGGAATCTTTAGTTTGTTGGGGAAATAAACCCTATTTCCGATCTGCTAGAGAGGTGATGACTTCGTTGGGGAAAGTCCTCGAGGACTCTTGAGGTTGTCTCAGCTGGGTAAAGTTTTTTAGAGATTAAACTCTTGTCGGGGAATCATCATATGAGAAGAATTTTGTCATTGCCCCTAGCAGCGAATGTTTGTGGTATTTCCAGAAAATGTTTGATTGTACGTAACCCTTTGCTGAGATTGACGTTCAATGCCCCAAGTGATAGAGATGGAGACTTGCCCCTGGTTACTCTGCAATTCTTGAGAGATTTCTTGGAATCTTGACTGGACTGCCCCAGGTGTGCTGGATAGTGACATGTGAAGAAGTGAAAAACACAAGAAGGGGGGTTGAATTGTTGAAACTTGAAATCAAATGCAGACAACACGTTATTTTTATCCTGGTTCGTTTGATCTCAAACTACTCCAGTCCACCCGTCAAGGTGATTTCGCCTCTCTCCAACGAGGTCTTAATCCACTATATTCAACTGAATACAAATCTGCTTTAACAACTGCTACAGCCTTCTTGAGTCTAAACCACAAACCAGTTTCTCAAGGAAATTCTTTCTTACAGATAAATGAACAATTATGTGTGTTTGATGTTTTCTACAAAAACGATATATCACAACTGTGATAATACACAAGATAAAGCTTAAGTGAAACTAGATTGCTAGAACTATAGAGTAAGCAATTTGAGAGCTTTAGCAAACTGTATGAGTGAGGATGAAGATGATTGACTTTAGGCGTGTAGACTATTGTAGAGCATTAGCCAATTCCTTTCTCACTGATTTATTTAAATACTTCTTGGAAAAGATACGTTGAAGCCAATAATTCCATTTCAATGCACATTACGTTCTTTCCATTTTGAGAAGATCTTTGTCTTGGAATAAAGCCGTTGGTAATTAATCTGCCTTGAATGCAGTACCGTTGACACTTCAGAATGTTCTGCTTGATTAAGATCAGAGTGTGTTGGCTTTAGCTTATTCTGATTGCTTCTGAGTGCTGATGACATTGTTAGGATCTTGATCAGAATCAGAGTATGTTGAGCGCAGATCTTGTTCATCAGACTACAACGTAAGCATATGTAGTGATCTTCTGATGTGACATATCTTCTGATGCTGATGTTGATATTCTGATATTCTGATGCTGATTCCATCAGAGTTTCCTGTAAATACACAACATATTTTTAGGTAGCATCTATGTCATATATAAATCTCATAATTCATTTAATCTTGTATTTTGTTATCATCAAAACTCTAACTGAGGGTTGTAGAATCAAACTATGTTCTAACAATCTCCCCCTTTTTGATGATGACAAAAACTAGATTTTTTTCAATTAAAATAAAATTATGAAAGTATCAGAGTTTAAGGATAAAGAGGAAACGATATCAGAGATGATCAGATAATGATAAAAAGTTTCAGAGCTAAGAGGGTAAGGAATACAAGTATCAGAGTAATGATGAGAAAAACTCCCCCTGAGTTTATTATTTCCCTTTGATTCCTTAAGACCTTGAGTATCAGAGCTTTTAGAACTTTATTGAACCTTTCTTTGAGCATCAGAATTTTGCTTCATCAGAGTTCTGCAGATTCTTGTACCTGTAAGCTTTTCAGAACAGCAAGTATATAAGGATGTTATAATGTTTGAGACTTTTGTCTCAGTAAACCGTTATTGAAAAATATCATTCTTTCTCCCCCTTTTTGTCAGCGATCAAAAAGCATACAACCAGAGTTAAAAAAGATTAGAGCAAAACACGTTTGTATTGAAACAGAAGCAATGATAGTTTAGAACAAGTAGAAATATTACAGACAAACATAAGAAAACAAGGAAAGCATAAGAAAAATCTAAGAAGAAGGAGGAAGTCGTGTGAACAACGCTTCCAACATGCTCTTGATTTGTTCGCTGGTTTCATTCTGCTTGGCTACCATGCTTGCTATAGATTCAATCTTCATATCCTGCTTGTCCATCCGTTCATTCATCAGCATATCTGATCTCTTCAAATCCTCCAGAGCCTGCCTGTCAACAGAGGAGGCTTGAGGATCTTCAGATACAGACTGCTTCTCAGAGCTTTCTGTAGCTTCTTCTGCTTGACCCAAGTCTTCAGCTTGAATAACATGTTCTTCTGCAGCTTGAACTTGAGATGCTGGACGCTTTTCAGACCAAGGCTCACTGTCCAGATGCAGAACTTCTTCCTTCAGCACTTTGCTCAGAACTGGACCTTCCATTTCCTTCAGCAGATTACTGAAGTTCTGCTGAACCTGTCCATAGCTCTGGTCTTGCAGCTTGAAGGTTTCAGCACTTACCCATCTTCTGAATTGAGTCTAGAGATGATCTGATACAGCAGGATCAACTACTTCCAAACTTGCTTGTTTCAAAGAAGATATCCATTTTTGCATATCTGATTCAAAGTTCAAAATGCTGCTACCAACATCTGGTTGTTTAGGTTTAGGGATGGCAGTTTTCTGGTTTATTGCAGCAAGGCGTTCAAGGACTGTTAAGTCAATGACTGTCTTGCTGTGGTTTTCTGTATTTTTCTTAGGTGAGGGAGTAGGAGAATCAGAAATAACGATTGGACTATGTGGAGTATGTGGTGGAGTTGTTTCTGGTGATGAGGGAAGTTGAGCCATATTGACAGTTGTACCACAAGGCAATTGAATGGCCAAGGGTTGTGGTTCAGGAGACTCAGAGGTTTGAGCCTCAGAGTTTTGAGTCTCAGGCTGTGGTGATTGTGTATGTGGAGGAGATGGTGGATTACTTTCTGGTTGGGGAGAGGAAGGTTGTGGAATTTCTGGTTCTGGTATTGGAGTGAGTGGAGTTTCTGGAATGGGTGAAAGTGGAATGTCAGGTTGAGGAGAAATGGGAATTTCTGGTTGTGTATTTGGATTTACTGTATGGGGAGCGGAAGAATGTTGTTCTATATCAGACAGAACTTGTGTAAGTTCTGGTTCTGGAATGGTTGTAGTGTTTGGATTTTGTGGTTTGGAGCGGGATCTTCTGAGAGTTAATGACTCAGAAGGGTCAAAGTCTTCAAAATCTTCAAAGGTTTGGGGTGTTGGGATATCAGATGGAATTGGAGTAGGAATGGATGTGGAAACAACACTTGAACTTAAAACAGATACAGAAACATGATTACCTCTTTTCTTTGGAGTCTGTTGGGATGATCCTTCTGGAGCAGCTTTTCTCTTCTTAGTCTTCTTCAGAGCAACCTCTGGTGCCTTCTGCTGAAGATCTTGAATGTTTAGATTAGGAGATGTTCCATCAGCTTTGCACGCATCCAAGTATCTCAGAACTATTTGAGGCTTGGAGTCAATCTCTGAGAACAGAGGGAAGTCGTCCAGAGGAATTCTTCTACTGGAGATTTCAGCAAAAGGAGTAACGCTGGGCTCCTTCTTAATGTTCTCTATCAGCTTCATCTTCTTGAGATTCTTGGCATTCAGCTGCTTGCCAACAGATGGTTCCAGGGTGCTGATCTCTTGTGCCTCTGTCAAGTGCTCAATCAGCCTATCCTCAGTCAGAATATCTGATATCAATCTGCCCAGGGGTATCCAATCCCTTTTAGTGCGTTCTTCTTCTCTTGTCTCCTTGACGCTGGTTCTCAAATGGTTGAACAGAAGATGAGCTAGATTAATCTTTACCTTCTGATTAATAAAATAGATCAGAAACTGCTGATCTATGTTTATGTAATCAGGAGAGCTTGTGGGCTTCCTGTGATTGAAACAGCCCAGAATAATCTTTGCCCAAATTTTGTGCTTATCTTTCAGATCCCTTATCTTGCTGGAGGGAAGCCCCAGCGTGAAAATCTGCCTTGCTATAACAGCAACATCTGAGCACCTTTCAGCCATGTCTATACAGCGAATGCCACCACCATTGTATCCAATCAGTTTTCCAATTAGGTCTTCAGTAATCACAATTTTCTTCCCCATTATATGAGAAGTGACTTGGTGATTTGAGGAAGAGGCGTGAATCCAGAATTCATTAACCAAAATAGGGAAAGTTGGACCCACCAACCTGTCAAAGTATCTCTCCCATCCTTGAGCTTGAATCTCTTCTGATAAATCAAAACCATTTTCCTTCAAACTGTTGAAATCCACTATAATCTCTGACAGAACTTCAAGATTCTTGACCGGAGTGAGTAGCATTCTGAGAGGAACCTCATATTGCTCAGCTGATGTGTCTTTCTATGAACCTGAAGAGATATTGCTGGAAGACGCCATTGTTCACACGAGGTTTTGAGAGAGAAAAATGAAAGGGTTTTCTTGAGCAGTAAGAACACAAACACAGATATCAGAGAAATTGATTGAAAACAAAAGTAAGGGTAAACGTTGTGATTGTGTGTTAATGGTGCTTAAATAGATTTTGAAAAAGTTTTTGAAAACATAAATGCTTAAGAGAGATAAATAAATCATGATTAATAGCATTGATTGATTGCTGATTTTAGGGGATTTCAGAAAGATACTTAAACGGTTACCAGTGACATGTGTCTCAATGCAACCAATCAGCGCTTTGCCTTTTCAGAAGCGTGAACGCGTGTTCAGCCTCAGGAACCAGCTGATGACTGGATGACACTTGTTTGCTTTGAGTGAACATCACTTCTATCCTTGAACTGAAGAGCTCAGAGCTTCATGGATAGATCTGATACAATCTGCATTTCTAAATACTCTGAAAGAAGATTGATCAGAAGTTCACAGAGAAATAAATATAATTCTGAAGGTTAATATATAAAATTTAAACTATTTTATTCTGGACAGAGCTTCATGCTGAGATGATTCAGAATGAAGTTGAACCTATCTTCAGAAAGTGGTTTTGTAAAGATATCAGCCCATTGATGGTCTGTATCAATAAATTTTAAGTTTAAAATTCCTTTCTGAATATAGTCCCTAATAAAATGATGTTTTATTTCTATATGCTTAGCCCTAGAATGCAAAATTGGATTTCTACTTAAGCAAATGGTAGAAGTATTATCACAGAGTATAGGAATGTTACTCTCATAAATCTGGAAGTCCTCAAGTTGACTTTTCATCTAGAGCATTTGTGTGCTGCATCCAGCTGCTGCTATGTATTCAGCTTCTGCTGTTGATAGAGCAATGGTGGATTGTCTTTTGCTGGACCACGAGATCAGATTTTCTCCCAGAAACTGGCAGCTTCCAGAAGTGCTTTTGCGTTCAACTCTGTCTCCAGCAAAGTCAGCATCACAGTAACCTACTAAGCTGTAATCACTAGATTTTCTATAAAACAAACCCCGATTAGTAGTACCTTTCAGATACTTGAAAATTCGCTTAACAGCTGTTAAGTGAGATTCTCTAGGATCTGATTGGAATCTTGCACAAATGCATACACTGAATAAGATATCAGGCCTTGAGGCTGTCAGATAAAGAAGAGAACCAATCATACCTCTGTAGACTTTCTGTTCTACCTTTTTGCTTACCTCTTCTTTTTCCAGAATGCACGTGGGATGCATTGGAATCTTTGATGACTTACAGTCCGAGAGATCAAATTTCTTCAGAAGTTCTCTGACATATTTGCTCTGATGAATGTAAGTTCCTTCTGGGTTTTGATTGATCTGGATGCCCAGAAAGAATTTTAGTTCCCCCATCAGGCTCATCTCAAATTCTGCCTACATACACTTAGCAAATTCTCTTCCCAGAGAGGGTTTAGTAGATCCAAATATTATATCATCAACATAAATCTGACAGACTAAAATGTCATTCTTAATTGTCTTACAGAATAAGGTTGTGTCCACCTTCCCTCTGGTGAATTCCTTTTCTAACAGGAAGTTACTTAGTCTTTCATACCAAGCTCTGGGAGCTTGTTTCAGACCATATAGTGACTTCTTTAGTTTGAAAACATATTCTGGATTTTTTGAGCTTTCAAAACCAGGGGGTTGGTGCACATATACCTCTTCTTCTATATAGCCATTTAAGAATGCACTTTTGACATCCATCTGATATAGAGTGATACCTTTATTAACAACAAAAGAAATTAAAAGTCTGATAGATTCTAACCTGGCGACTGGAGTAAAGATTTCTGTATAGTCTATCCCCTCTTGCTGACTATAACCTTGTGCTACCAATCGTGCCTTGTTTCTGACAACTTCACCTTGTTCATTCAGCTTGTTTCTGAACACCCATTTTGTTCCAATGACGTTGAATCCTTTTGGTTTAGGAACCAGATCTCATACGTCATTCCTGGTGAATTGATTCAGCTCCTCTTGCATTGCTAGAATCCAGTCGTTGTCCAGAAGTGATTCATCAATTGAAGATGGTTCAATCAGAGAGACAAGTCCCATGAGGGATTCTTCAGAGTTTCTGAAGCTGGCTCTTGTTCTGATTGGATCTTCCTTTCTTCCTAAGATAGTTTCTTCTGGGTAATCCATGCTGCTTATGGATGGTCTTTTTTGAGGTTGATCAACAGAAGATGCTGGGGGAGTGTCTCTGTTAAGAGCTTCTGATGACTTGTCTTCAGTACCTGTGAATTCAACTTCCATACCTGCAAGTAATTCATTCTGCTTTGACTTTTCAGAGTCAAGATTATCATCAAAACGAACATTGATTGATTCTTCCACAATCTGTGTTTCTGTATTGTATACTCTGTACCCGTTTGAGCGTTCAGAGTATCCTAACATAATACACCTCTGTGCTTTAGAGTCAAACTTGTTCAAATAATTTTTAGTATTCAAAATAAAGCAAGTACATCCAAATGGATGAAAATATGAAATGTTGTGCTTTCTGTTCTTCCACAATTCATATGGAGTCTTTTCCAGAATAGGTCTTATGGAGATTCTATTCTGAATGTAGCACGCTGTGTTTATTGCCTCTGCCCAGAAGATCTTAGCAATGTTAGTCTGGTTGATCATGGTTCTGGCCATTTCTTGCAATGTTCTGTTCTTTCGTTCTACAACTCCATTTTGCTGGGGAGTTCTAGGACAAGAGAAATCATGCATAATGCCTTTGTCATTAAAAAATGATTCAAAATCTTTGTTTTCAAACTCTCCACCACGATCACTTCTGACTTTGACGATTCTAAGATCCTTTTCATTCGGAACTTGGTTGCATAAGGTGACAAACACAGAGTGTGACTCATCCTTGTGTCTTAAGAACTTTACCCATGTCCATCTGCTATAGTCATCTACGATTACTAACCCATACTTCTTGCCACTGACTGAAGCAGTTTTAACTGGTCCAAATAAGTCAATGTGCAGAAGTTCTAATGGTTTAGAGGTAGAAACAACGTTTTTTGATTTAAAAGCAGGTTTTGCAAACTTGCCTTTCTGACATGCTTCACACAGAGCATCTGAATTGAACCTCAGATTAGGAAGTCCTCTGACCAGATTGAGTTTGTTAATCTGAGATATTCTTCTCATACTAACATGCCCCAATCTTCTGTGCCAGATCCATTGCTCGTTGTTAACAGACAGAAGACACTTTACATTCTGACTTTTCAGTTCAGAAAGTTTGATTTTGTAATTATTTTTATTATTTAAACCACTTACTAATTAAAATTTTTTTCTCATAAAAATCAAAAACACAAAATATATTTTTATTTATTAAAATTAAATTCATCATTTATTTTTTTAAATAAGTTAATTTAATTGATTTAGTTTTAATTAGGAAATAACATTAACAATTTTGCAATAATTAAAAATTAATGTAGAAAATTAGGTTTTTATTAACTTTGACCAATTTTATTTTATTTCTTTAAATACTCAAAAATCCAAAAATATTTTCATTAATTAATTAATTTAATTGTTAATTTAGATTTAATTCCATTTAATTCAAAAAATAACAAAAACATGCTTTCTTTATAAAAAAAAGGTCAAAACCCTAAAAAATGCGCCGATTTAATTTCTTACACGCGATACATTTGATTCCAATATTGTAATTGCTTCCGGTTTGTAATAGATTTTAATTAGGACATTTTTATCGCTTTATTTTATTTTCCGCAATTTAAATTAAAGGGTTGTTTTTGGCGATGTAAATACCCGACGCCTTGTAATAGTTTAGATTTAATTTCCGCAAATTTAAATTCCGCAACTATACACTGTTAGATGTTTGATAATAGGGAATGCATGACAAGATCAAATCTTAAACCTAAAATCAACATAGCTCACCCATGACATGTACAAATATAATTTAACCGAAACAACACACTCACACATGCGCACTCTTAGGGTACACCTCGCTTGGTTGCCTTCGAACGTGGTCATTGAGTATAGGAAGTTTTAGAGGTCGCCCTCTTGTCCAAAGATCATAGTTGCCTCGAAACGGTTACCTCGTAAAAATGATCTAAGACATTAGGGTTACCGCTAAGGCGTCCTAGCATTGCTTTAGTGACCACACGTCCCTTAATCGAATTGACCCTTAAAACTCCAATGACGACGCTACCTACTTATCAATAGTGGGATAGCATTGTCTAAAGGACATTAGCACAGATTGATTCCTTTTTCGAGTAGGTAGATGGTACTTAAGTACTTGCTCATTCTAAAACAAAACAAAACTTTTCGCACTTACACTCCTTTCAAACAAAAAACTCCTTTCAAACCCACAAACACAAAGAAAAGCAAATTTTGAAAACACAATGAGCAAGTACCTAAGATCCCGTGGATAACCACAGATAGAAAGGGTGCTAACACCTTCCCTTTCTATAATCTACCTCCCGAACCCGAGAAACATCTCGATAAAGGAATTTTTCTGTGCTTTTTTCTTTTTCTTGTTGGATAAAATAAAAGACGGTGGTGACTCTTGCTTACCGCGACATTTTGCGAAAACAAACGCAAAACGCGAACCAGCATTCCAAAAACAGTCAGTTCTCTTCCCACCGTATCACACATGTGTTATGATTTATGAGTGTGATGCATTTATTGCAGCGTGTCTTTGTCTAGGAAAATAAATCCTTGACAACATGCTAGGGAACCTTGGGAGGCTGAATCCTGAACCGTTGTTGGAGAGTAAGTGTATCTTCAACTTTGTTTAGAATACTTTCCGCTGGGAGCTCCTGTTTCTAAATTTTGAGGAGAAATTCGCTGGGGAATATCGACTTTGGCTCTTTGCATGAGGAAATACTATAGGGAGCGTTGATTTCTGCTTGGAGGAATAAAGTTTAGGAATTTTGGTTATCCTTTGCTCTACCAGGGAGTTATTTCTGACTGGAGAGCATCGGAAGTTAGCTGTTATCTGGTCGAAATCCAGGCTTGGCAGCAATTTGTCGAGGATAATGAAGTTGACTATTATCTGGTCATATCCCAGGCTTCGCAGTGACTTGTAGGAGAAGATGTGAATTAAACTGTTATCTGGTCGTATTCCAGGCTTCACAAAAAATTGCTTGGGAGAATGAAGTTAAACTGTTATCTGGTCGTATTCCAAGTTTCGCTGCGACTTACTGGGGAAGATTAAATTAATTGTTATCTGGTCGAATTCAAGGCTTCGCAGATTTCTAAGGTGGATGAAGTTAATTATTATCTGGTCGAACTCCAGGCTTCGCAATAACTCACTTGAAAAGATGAAGTTGAACTGATATCTGGTCAGGTCCAGGCTTTGCAACAACTTGCTTGAAAGGATGAAGTTGAACTTATATCTGGTCGGGTCTAGGCTTTACAGTAACTTGCTTGAAAGGATGAAGTTAAAATGATATCTGGTCGGGTCTAGGATTCACAATAATTTGCTTGAAAGGATGAAGTTGAACTGATATCTGGTCGGGTCCAGGCTTCACAGTAACTTGCTTGAAAGGATGAAGTTGAACTGATATTTGGTCGGGTCCAAGCTTCATAATAACTTGCTCGAATTAATGAAGTTGAACTGATATCTGGTCGGGTCCAGGCTTCACAGTAACTTGCTTGGGGTAGAGGCAAACTCTACTAGGGAAAAGAAGTTAAACTCTTGTCTAGTTGAATTCCAGGTTTTTTTAATACCTCGAGAAGTTAAACTATTATCTGGTCGGTTCCAGGTTTCATAGTATCTTAAGAAGTTAAAATATCATCTGGTCGGGTCTAGGCTTCATAATATTTTGAGAAGTTAAACTATTATCTGGTCAGTTCCAGGCTTCATAGTAACTGAAAGTTGTTTAAATAGGAAATGATTCTGTTGAGGGGTGTATCGTTTGGTTGGGGAATAAACCCTGTCGAAGAGAATATTTGACGACATGCTGGCAAGGTGAATTCTTTTAGGAAGAAATCTGCAAGGCTTCTTCTTTTAAGACCAACTCACCTGGGGAGAGGACTGTCCAGAGATTGAGACTCTGACCGAGGTTTGCATAAATCCAACTTCGTGGGAAACTCTGTTGGGGCAAAGGTTTATTGTAGTCGGCTTTGATAGGGATGATGTTAATGACTCTGTGGGGATATCTCACCTGCATTAAAGTAATTCTCTTTGCTGCTTCATAGGACACATTTACTAAACAATTTAAACATGTTCATGTGCATATGTTCATTCAATTTTAGTCATTGGACGTCTTTGCACTCAAAACAAAAACAAAAGTTTGCACTTCAAAGTATATTTGTATTGATGTTTTGCCCACGAATAGGCATTGTTGTACCCCAAAATTTGCCCTCTCATTTCTCAAGATATTTCCTATAAAGATCTCCAATACCTCAAGTTTGCGCAAGTATCGACTAGGTCAAACAATTTTCCCAACACTGATACCTCAAATTAGGGTTTGGGTTTGTACAAAGGCAGTTGAATTGCTAATGTTTCGAATGACTTTCATGAATCATTATGGACCCTCAGGATTATTTTTGTCAAGTTTCAAGTTTGGGATCACAATTTTCCAAGAAAGTCATTCAAATTACCAAAAGGGGCGAAATTAGGGTTTTGAATAAAAAATGACCGAACTTTGATTTTTTTTTATACCTAATAACTGGCTTATTGGTTGGAAACATGATCTCAAGGATCCGAGCGCGTCATTTTGACCTAATTTCATATTTCAATTCATCTCCTGAGATCAGTGGATTGATAGACAAATTCAGTCAACTGGTGAGAAAAGTTAACTGTACGCTAAAAAGTCAAACTTTGACTTTTTGACCAAAGTTGAGTCCCAAAAATCATATTTCATCAAGACATCCAAAATATGAAATTTGATCATCAAAAATCAAGAGGATCAAAAATCCAACTTTGCAAGACTTTGAAATTTTTCTAAGTATTTCCTATACTTGGTTAATTCCATTTTTGCTTCATGGCATTTTATTATAATTCCAAATAATTCAAGATAATGCAAGTAATTCAAGTTATTATAAAGTGGCATTCTTACAAAATTACAAATTCTAAAACTATGCCTTGATTGAATTTTCTCAAAAGACCTTGTCACAATGTTTTGGCCCTTGATATAATGTGCTTAAAATATTCCACAAGACCAAAATTGTGACATGCTACAAACCATGTTGTCCAAGTTGAACAAAATATGATGTGCCACATTTCTACAACACCCCATGCTGCCCTGTAAGAAAGCTTATGCTATGTTGCACCCCAAGGATGCATGCTGCCCAATGTAGTCCAAAAACTGCTCTATGCAGTCTGCCCAAGCCTGCATCACAACAGCCCCAAAAATTACACCAAAATGGCAAAGGAAAATTGTGTGAAGAAAGTGTCAAAGTAGTAAGCAAAAACAATTCAAAATAACTTATGTGGTTTCCCCCCTAAACCACAGTCAAGGGTCTACAAAAGAGGATTGTCTCATAAGATTTTAAAAGTTGGTTTTTAGAGTTAGATTTAAGAGGTAAAAATTCTGGAGAGAGCATATAAAGTTTTTCTTGACCCGAAAAATAGTATCCCCTGTAAACTTGACTGATTCATTCAAAATCAGCACCATCTCCTATTCAAAACAGAACCCCGGCCCATTACTCCACCATACAAACTCTCCATAAGCCAAACACTTCACCACATACAAAGTTTGTATAAACATAAAAATAGTCCTTGTAGTGCTATCCACCTTCACCATCAAAAAAATACCAAAAATATTACAGTATAGTCCAACTCAGTTCCAGCAGTCCAGAGCAGCTTTCTAAAGACTCACAAGGTCATCCCAGCATTTGGAAAAAGCATTCAGATCTAAAACAACCAGTGCAGCCCAGAGGTAAGTCCTTTTGACTTGATATCTTGTCATTATATCATTAACAATTTGTTGTTCTTTGAGGATAAGATGTAGTATTTCATTATCCCTTTGAGTTAATCATTTTCTTATGGTTTAAGTTTCTTCAATCATGTGTTATTTACATTTATCCATCATATGTCATAAACTAACTTGTATAGTCAGTAAAACAATGTTTAAGGCAGAAAAGTGCAGCATGTATCGACACATATCCTCATGTGTCGACCCATCCTAGTGAAAAAACAGGGTATGAGTCGACACATAACCCTCATGCATCGACCCATACTGAGTTTAGGTCACAAAACAGAAGCTGAAAGAGCCTATGAGTCGATACATACGCATTTTGTGTCGATACAAGAAGGTGTATGAGTCGATACATCCCATTATGTGTCGACTCATACTGAACTAATTTTGTTTTACAGGAGCAAGGAAAAGCTATGTGTCAATGTATAGCAGCATGGATCGACACATAGCAGTTCAAAATGCATTTTTCCCTTTATTTTACATTGTTTTCGCATTGCTTTCATTACCATTCGATATGGTTGTAATATTTTAGTTTCTACTTCATCCCCATTGTTAAATTGTACCCCCATCCTCCTAAAAGTGATGTAATAGCTTAGATTTTACTTTCCGCATTTTACTTGCCTTTCATATATTGCTAGTAAATAGGATGCATGGCAAGATAAAAATCAACAAAAAGATGAGTTTCAAATACAAGACAAAATGCATGCAAACTAACATACTATTCACCCATGCACCCTTAGGGTAATCCCATCTCGCTGCCTATCAAAAAAATAGTCATGTCCCTCGAACATGGACGCTTTAGCAAAGACCCTTGATAAAAGATTGTAGTCCCTCGATGACCCTCGATGTTACCTTTGGTAAACGATCTATCCCCTAAAACGACATTGCTAAAACGTTCCATGAGTTACCTTCCATGACTATACAAACGTCCCTACACTCGTCCCTTCATATCCAACGATGGGGCTTCTTACCAAATCAATGGTAAGATAGCAACATCTAAAGGAGGGGGGAAAATACATCTAAGACCTTTTGAGTAGGTAGGTTCGCTCTTAGTCACTCGCTTGCTCACGACAAAAACATTTTTACACATCAACACTTCCATTTCTAAAACATTTTCAAAAAGATAAAACATTTTGTATACGTTCTTATAGAGACGAGAACCATTGCAAAATATATTTCCGAAAACCTGTTTCCAAAACACAATCCACAAACACATATTTGAAACAAAACTTTGTACGCGTTCTTATAGAAACGAGAACCATTACAAAGATATTTTCAAAACACTTCCAAAGCCCACATCACAAGCAAATTGTCAAAGCAAAAGCAAGTTGATCTAGCGAGTAACTAAGAGCCCATGGAAAACCATGGATGAAAAGGGTGCTAATATCTTCCCTTTTCATAATCTACCCCCCGAACTCAAGAAAACATCTCTAAAGGTCTTTCCTATGCTTTTTCACCTTTCCTTATTGGATAAAAGAAAATTTGGTGGCGACTCTTGCTAAACTGAAACATTTGCAAACACAAACGCAAAACCTAAAGTCAGTTCTCCCACCGTATCACAGAACTGGCGACTCTGTTGGGGAAGTTTCTAAAAGTGGGGTTACCTTAGGGCTAGATCACATTTATTTGCTTACATTGTCTGACTTGTGTGTTTTACATTATGGTTCTTTGTTTGGGTTTGAAATCCTCTACCCGGATTTGGGATACATTATAGGTAAATAGCAATACATTGTGGAAACTGTGTGGGGTATACCGACATGGTATAAGAAATAGCTATGTTAGTGTGACATATTTATGGGTATCGGTAGCCTTTGAGCCAATCAAAGAGAATACAGGGCCGCTGAGTGATGTCATGAAGCACTAATGAACTTCTAGAACCCTTTACTTGACCAACTTGGCCTTTAGGATGTAGTGAGATGACTGACTTTGGTGCAGTCTGAAGTTGGTAGATACTAGATACTACACTCATTGAGGTTTGGTTTCTTGGGATATTTCGGTCGCTATTAAAGAGGCTTGAGCTGAAACAATGACTAAGGAAACAATCCGGTGATATTGAGCTCCTTAGAACCTGGTTACTATTATTAGGACAGGTTTAAGCCAACTAAACTTCAAGAGGGTACTTACCTATAAAACCCCATGCAAGCCTAAACTAAGAACTTGTTTGTCTTTCTTGTGTATGCATACTTGTACATAACATCATGGACATCATGAACATCATATACATCTGCTAACCATTTCAAGGATTTTGGAGATTCATCTTTGTTCTTTTTTTGTAGGATATGGATTCACTTCGCAGGAAAACTATCCAAGTTAACCTTGTAAGAATTCCCCCACAACTTAAGGAGCTAGCTTCAAGGATCCCTGAGAACTCTCCATTCACCGAGAGACATGGTCGTCTACTCAACTTGGTCACCTCCAACACAGATGAGGATATGATGAAGGTGCTCTTCCAGTTCTTTGATCCTTTGCACCATTGCTTCACATTTCCCGACTATCAGCTTGTGCCTACTTTGGAAGAATTCTCTCAACTCTTGAGTATTCTCATTCTCAATCAACTACCTTTCAACGGTACGGAAAGAGACCCAAATCCAGAAGAGATTGCTCAAGCTCTGCACTTGCACTCATCTGATGTCACAACTCATTGGGAAACTAGAAGTGGTATCAAAGGCTTCTTAGCAAAGTTCTTGTTTGAGAAAGCCCAAAGTTGTTGGAATTCCTTAGGCTTGCAAGCATTTGAGGAAATTGTGGCTCTTCTTATCTATGGGATGGTCTTGTTTCCCAATCCTTACCAACTCATAGACGTGAGCACCGTCAAAATCTTCATGTCACGCAATCCGGTACCTACGTTGCTAGGGGATATCCTACACTCTTTTCACACTCGCACAATGAGGAAAAGAGGTGTCATTATGTGTTGCACTCCTCTCCTGGCAAGATGGTTTGTTTCTCATCTTCCCCAATCAGTCTTAAAGAATGAGCAAGGATTAAGGTGGTCACAATGGTTAATGACGCTCAAACATTCAGATATTCATTGGTGCTCTCGATCCAAAGAGAATGTTATCATTGTTGACCATTATGGGGAATTCCATAATGTCCCTCTACTTGGCATTAGGGGAGGCATCACCTACAACCCATGCTTAGCTCTAAGACAGTTTGGTTACGCCCGAAGGGATGGCCCGCATGAGATGCTGATTCAAGGCTTGGTATTCGACTACGATAACAATGATCAAGGTCTACGCCAGAGATTCATCTGAGCTTGGAGGATGCTAAACAAGGTGGATAGCAAAACTTTGGGACACAAGAATTCCATCCCTCTCGAGCCTTACCTCAAGTGGGTATGAACCCGCGCCCAAAGTCTTATGATGCCTTATCCTTCCATTCTCCTGGTGATCATTGAGCCTGTTAAGGAAGGAGAAGTCCCATACACTATCCTACATCCTGACATGCCCACATCTCTTGAAGACCTACAAAGGGATTGGATACAGCTCAAAGGAGAGCGAGATACTTTCGAAGCCTAATTCTACGCAAGTGAGAAGAAGGTATTGGAACTCACTAGGCTACTTCATGAGGAGCAGACTCTAAATGCCTACATTGCACCAAAGAGGATGCGCACTACTTTTTTATCTTAGAGTTTTGTATTATTTTGCCCAAGGGGCATTGATGTACTCAAACTCTATCTTATTAATATAATGTGTGTTTCTTTTTGTCTAAAACGAACTTGAATCTTTTAAAATCCTTGAAAACATTACATATGCACATATCATTCATCATGACATAAACAGGTCTTTTGCAACGAGTTTCCTCATCTCTCTACTGTTTATTTCAGTAAGATGGATCTTGAACAGACAGTCAAAGATCTTTAAGTTCAAAACACGCAGTTTCAACAGTTACTCATGACCCTAGCCAAGGGGAAAGAAGAGTTGAAGACTCGATTAGCTGAAGAAAGAAAAAAGAAAACAAAGAAAGCCACTGGGGTTTTGAACATGGGGAGAAGGTTTCAGGGACAGGCTAGAAGAACCTTGAATTTTGCAACCACTTCCGGGGAAGGAGAAGGGAAGGTAAAGGAAACAACGGTTCCGTCAGAATCTGAAGAGGAGGAAGAAGGGGAAGACTACTCTGAGGAACAGTATCCTCTAGCAGATGATAAGTACAGACATCTCGAAGAGCGTTTGAGCGCTATGGAAATACAAAAGGTGTCAGGTCTAGACTTTGAAGAATTGTGACTAGTGTCGGGAATTGTGATCCCACCGAAGTTCAAAGTGCTTTTATTTGCAAAATATGATGGGGTGTCATATCCTAAGATACACCTCCAATCATATGTGAGAAAGATCCAGCCGCACTCCGCCGATAAAGACCCGTGGGTGAATTTTTTCCAAGATAGCCTATCTGGAACACAACTCGATTGGTTTTACCAATTGGAAAGGGCCAACATCCACAACTGGGAAGATCTTGCCGCAACTTTCTATAAGCAATACCAATATAATGCAGATTTGGCACCTACCCGTACTCAACTTCAGAGTATGTCCATGGCTTCCAATGAGGGTTTCAAGGATTACGCGCAGAAGTGGAGAGATCTAGCTGGAAGAGTCCAACCCCCTCTGTATGAAAGGGAGTTGGTGGATATGTTCTTAGGCACTCTATCAGGCCCTTTCTTCAACCATCTGATTGGAAGTTCATCTGCAAGATTTACTGAGTTAATACTAACTGGAGAGAGGGTGGAAGCTAGCATAAAAAGTGGAAAGATTCAGAAGGATTCATCTGCCTCTACAGCTGTGAGAAAGCCTTTCACTGGGAAGAAGGAGGTATCTGCTATTTATCCACAAAGGAACCAAGGGAGAGCTGAACGCCGACCAATGGTAGGGGTTGTTATGATCCCAAAGCCTACATCTGATCAACCAAGAAGTAATCAACCGAGGGTGGAGAGGCTAGTCCAGCAATTCACCAAAATCAATATGACTATAGCCCAGGTTTTATCGCACCTTCTGAAATCCAATTTGGTAACTTTAAAAGAAGCTCCAAAGAACGCCAACACAGCGTCCCCTCATTATCACCCAAATGCCAGATGCGCATATCATTCCTAAAGTCCGGGTCATGACACTAACAACTGTTGGGCCTTGAAAAACAAGATTCAAGACCTTATAGAGGCAAAAGAGATTGAGTTTGATGCGCCCAAGAAGCCAAACGTCATTTTTGCTCCTATGCCTAGACATGGTCACCACACCAATACAATTGAAGAAGGTTTATTTGTCACCACAATCGATAAACTCTTGACTCCACTCCCAATCATTAAGATAAACTTGTTGAAAGCCGGTGTATTCCTGGGTTATAATGAAGACTGCCATCTCTGCTTATCCTCACCAACTGTTTGCCCTTTGTTGAAAACAGGCATTCAACGCTTGATAGACAACAAAGAGATTCTGTTTGAAAGTACTCTTGTTTTACCTGTTCCTGTTGAAGACGTTTCAATCATCACCATCTCCGCCAATTCTTCCAGGGTCCCCAAAAGACCCGTTAGGATTATATCGGTTCCAAAAACTACTCCCCTTATAATCACAATGCCTGGGCCAGTCCCGTATGAATCACACAAAATGGTGTCGTGGAATTACGGTGGGGACATCTACTACCATGGTATCAAGCAAGATGGGCTGGCCGCCGAAGGAATAAACTCCTAAGAAGAAGACTCTGATATTAGCAATATTGCCGGAACCAGTAAGATTACCCGAAGTGGTAGAATCTTCTCTCCAGAAATTGCCCCTCCAAAGGCATTTTTTGGACCCGTGGCTACTCTAAAGGTTACCTTCGTACCAATAATTATATCTGCAAGTGCTCCTATTGATGAAGACGATACAACTCCTACTGTCATTCCTACCAACACTCCTGCTGCTGAAACTCGAGGGAAAAGTATTCAAGAAGAGCCTGTCTGGATGAAGGCTCAACCGTTGACTATCCCTGAAACCTCCAAGAAGGAAATGGAGGAGATCTTGAAAATAATAAAGAGGAGCGACTACAACGGAGTTGAACAGTTGGGGCAAACTCCATCCAAAATCTCCATGCTGGAATTGTTGTTGTGTTCCGAGGCACGTGAGAAAGCTCTAGTAAATTTCCTAAAGACAACCCATGTGCCTCAAGAGACATCGGTTGATCAATTTTAAGATTGCATGGCCAGCTTGACGGCAGATAACGGCCTAGGCTTCTCGGATGCTGATCTGACACCAAGGGGAAGAAAGCACAACGAGGCATTGCATGTCTCTGTGGAATGTAGAGTAACGACTCTGGCCCATGTCTTGGTGGACATTGGTTCATCTTTGAATCTTTTACCGAAGAAAGCTCTCGACAGACTGGACTGCGAAGGATTGGCGTTAAAAACAAGTAACATAGTCGTGAGAGCATTTGATGGCTCAAAGAGGATGGTCCACGGGGAGGTGGACATCCCCATAAAGGTTGGGACTCAAACTTTCAACTCAACCTTCTATGTAATGGACATTTTCCCCTCTTACTCATGTCTTCTAGGACAACCATGGATCCATAATGCCGGTGTTGTCACCTCTACACTGCACCAGATGTTGAAATATCCGGTCCAGGGAAAGATTATCACTGTCCACGGAGAGGAAGAATATATGATTAGCCACCTCAACTCCTTCAGGTATGTGGAATTGGACGACGAGTTCATTGAAACTCCTTTTCAACATTTCGAAGAAGTCCCCCAAGAGGTAGCAGTGACCAAGAATGCATCCCAGATTCCCAAGATTACAAGACCTCCACTCCGGATGTGATCTCTGAAGGACGCCAAGACGGTAGTAGAGGAGGGTGGATGCACCATCTGGGGGCAACTTCCAGATATTCCGTATAAATCTGACAAGTTTGGTTTAGGGTTCACTTCAAGTGCTCAGAAGGTTGTGCGTTGTGCCCGTGCTGGAGGGCCACCCTTGAAGATTAGCAACCGAGAGGTCAACACGGTGGAAGATTGTGAAGAGGATTGCATCTTGGAGAATTGGATCTTTCCTACTATCAACGGAGGACTTCACAATTGGGAAGCCAGAGACTTTGTCCCAATAACTTTCATCCCTCAGTAATTTATCTTTACATTTCTGTTGGACTTGTAATATTCACAAACAATTCGCACATTTAAAACCTTTTGTCTTGCCCGAGGCACAATGGTCCATTTGTAAGGGTTTTTATTTCATCTTCATATGACATTCAATGAATCATGGACGTTTTTCACATACAAACTTTTGTGTTCATTGTTTTTCTTTTACATTTTATTTTCTAAGGATGGTTATACCTTTACACACACCCACACTCACAAATGCAGGTACCCCTCCATTCCGGATCCCATGGGTAACGATACTGCTATGGCCTTTTGTGACTCTGAGGATCTAATCTACCAAGCCGAAGGCAAAGGTGAGGAAGATTGTGAAGTACCAGGGGAACTGGCCAGACTACTACAACAAGTGGAAAGAGCCATTTATCCTCACGAGGAACCTGTGGATACAATCAATCTGGGTACCGAGGAGGATAAAAAAGAGGTCAGGGTGGGTGCCAACTTGGAGCCCAGTGTCAAGGAGCGTTTGATTCAGCTGTTGCATGATTATGTTGAGATCTTTGCTTGGTCCTATGAAGACATGCCAGGACTTGATACGGACATCGTGGTACATCGTCTCCCTACAAGAGAAGATTGTCTGCCAGTAAACCAAAAAGTCCGCCGCATGAGACCTGATATGTCAGAGAAGATCAAAGCGGAGGTCATGAAATAATTCAATATTGGATTCTTGGCTGTCACTTCCTATCCTCAATGGGTTGCCAACATTGTTCCCGTACCTAAAAAGGACGACAAAGTACGAATGTGCATGGACTATAGAGATTTGAATAGGTCCAGTCCTAAAGATGATTTTCCACTTCCCCACATCGATATCCTGGTTGACAATACAGCCCAATGCAAAGTCTTTTCCTTCATGGACAGATTCTCAATTTATAACCAAATCAAAATGGCACCTGAGGACATGGAGAAAACTACATTTGTCATACAGTGAGGCACATTCTGCTACAAGGTGATGCCATTCGGACTGAAGAATGCTGGGGCAACCTATCAACGCTCCATGGTAGCTTTATTTCACCACATGATACATTATGAAATAGAGGTCTACGTAGACGATATGATAGCCTGATCACAAACAGAAGAAGAGCACCTTGATTACTTGTAAAAGTTGTTTGAGAGATTTAAGAAGTATAAACTAAGGTTGAACCCGAACAAGTGCACATTCGGAGTACGATCCGGTAAACTCTTAGGTTTTGTTGTCAGTAACAAAGGTATTGAGGTCAATCCTGCCAAGGTTAAAGCAATACAAGAAATGCCTGCTCCTCGTACTGAGAAGGAAGTCAGAGGATTCTTGGGGCGCCTAAACTATATTACCAGATTCATTTCTCACTTAACAACTACTTGTGAGGCAATCTTCAAACTATTGAAGAAAGATCAAGTAATCAGATGGAATGATGAATGCCAAGTTGCTTTTGACAAAATCAAAGAGTACTTACAAGAGCCTCCTGTTTTAACGCCACCAGTCGAGGGAAGACCGCTGATCATGTATCTGGCCGTTTTAGAGAACTCAATGGGGTGTGTATTGGGGCAGCATGATGAGTCTGGATGAAAAGAGCACGATATTTACTACCTGAGCAAAAAATTTACCGACTGTGAAACCAGATATTCACTACTCGAGAAAACTTGATGCGCTCTGGCATGGGCTGCTCGCCGGCTAAGACAGTATATGCTGACTTATACTACCTTGTTGATATCTAAGATGGATCTAATAAAGTATATCTTCGAGAAGCCTGCTCTTTCTGGGAGGATAGCTAGATGGCAGATGATCCTAACAGAATATGACATACAGTATACTACCCAGAAAGCTATAAAGGGCAGTGTCTTGGCTGATCATCTAGCTCATCAAGCTGTAGAAGATTATCAGTCCATGGAGTTCGAATTCTCGGATGAAGACATCATGGCATTAGACAACTGTGAAGAAATCAGGCCATATGACAGACCTGAACAAGGATCCCGATGGACCCTGTTATTTGATGGGGCATCCAATGCACTTGGTAATGGTATCGGCGTTGTACTCATATCTACATAAGGGTGTCATACTCCTTTTACTGCTAGACTTTGCTTCAATTGTACAAACAACATGGCGGAGTACGAAGCATGTATTTTTGGTCTCAGAGCTGCTGTGATACGGTGGGAGAACTGACTTGAGGTTTTGCGTTTGTGTTGGAAAATGTTTCGGTTTAGCAAGAGTCGCCACCGACTTTTTATTTTATCCTAAGGAAATGTTTAAAAAGCACAGGAAAAACCTTTGAGATGTTTTCTTGGGTTCGGGGAGTAGATTATAGAAAGGGAAGGTATTAGCACCCTTTCTATCCATGGTTATCCATGGGCTCTTAGTTACTTGCTTAGATCACTTGCCTTTGCTTTTCAATTGTTTGAAATGGTGCTTTGTGTGTGTGGTTTTGAAAATGTTTTGAAAAATATGCCTTTGTCTAGGCAACCCTTGTAACAATTCTTTACTCGAATGTTTTACAAAGGTGTTTGTCTTTTTGAAAAGATGTTTCAATGTTTTTGAAAGTTGTTTTGGAAGTTGTGTTTGTGAAGTGTGTTTTGAAAAGTAGGCAAGCGTGTTTTGCAAGTTTGATCAAGTAACTAAGAGTTGTCTACCCCTAAATTTACTCAAAGATTTATCTCATGTTTTAACCCTTTTAACAGTGTTGTTTCACCATTGTATTTGGTGAACAACCTTGTGTTAGGATGTTAACGGGACGGGCGCGGGTCATCGTATAGACCATGAATGCAATGGTGTCAAGTATCTTTGGCATTTTTTCCTTGAGAGACTTGATCATTTTTGTTTAGGCAACTTGATAGCGTCATCGAGGGACTATGATCATTTGATTTGTTTTTGTTTTGCCAAAGACACTCAACAAGCAACATGGCCCATTTTTGAAGGCAACAAGTGGAGTAACCCTAAGGGTGCAAGTGTGATTGGTGTATTTTTTCATGCATTTGTCTTGTATTTAGGTCAAGCTATTTGTTGGTTTTAATTGCATACAAACCCTAGGTCTATCATGGCATAATTGAAAGCTTTTAAAATGCGAAAATTTAAATGCTAAGCTATTACATCATGATATAGGGAGGGGGGTACAAGTTTGAATTGGGATATTTGACAAGAAATTTAAATCTAAACTATTACATCCATATCGAATATACAAATATTTAATTGTACAATGTAAAGTAAATACAATAAATATGCAAAATGTATTATGCACAAAAATGATTTTTTATGTATGTGAAAGTATTTTTCAATGTGAAATATAAACAAAAATAAAAAGGTCAAATTTTGAATATTTTTGTGGTTTTAGGGTTAAACCCTAGTTTTTGAATAAACATTATTATTTATTGATTATGTACAAAATTTGTTAATTATATACAAAATAAAAAGTATATGGTTAAAATGGTATTTTTGATGTCATATATTAAAAAAAATAAAAATGTATTATTTTCATATTTTTATCCTAAGTATTCTAATAAAATATACAAGTATTTATATTACATATTAAATATACTAAATATATACAAGAATAAAATATTAAGTATTTACAAAAAATGTATATTTTAGAAAATATTTTCAAAATGTAAACAAAAAATAATAACTGAAAAATATTTATTTTTGTATTATTTTTTAGGGTTTTAAATAAAAAGGTTATATATTTATTTACATGTATATGCTAAATAAAACAAATAAATGCCAAATAAATGCAAAAATGTATGGAAAAATATTTTTTATATTTTTTATATTTGAGCAAATAATATTAAGTCAAAATCAAAAAGAAAAAGTCAAAAATGATAAATATTTCACACAATGGGCCAGGGGGGTGCAAAATGAGAAAAGGGGTGCAAAAACCAAGACTGGCTCAGGCCCAGCCCAAGCCAGTCATCTTCTTCCTCCAGCAACCTGTTTGAAACAAAAATGCGCGCTTCTTTGATCCAACACCATCTCTTGATTCCTTGACTTTTACACAAAACTCATAACACCAATATTATAGAGCATCAAGAGACGAATTCATACATATAAAACACTTGACCTAATTCTAAGAATCCAGGGAGAATTTCTTCATCCCCAATTTCTGACCTAATTTTTCTTCAATGTTCGTGGCCAAAATTCTCACAGCACGCATAATATAAATGAAAAGTAAATACATGGATGGCTTCAGGGCTATGAGTAGAACATGTTTTCTTCACAAACCTAAGCTTAATCATGCCTGGATAGAGAGATAGAAGTTCATGTTTTTACCTGTTTCAGCTTGACTTGAACAGAACAATGTAGCAACTTCCAATGGATTTTGAGCTTTTGTACAGCTTGCCTGAAGTCCAAGGATGCTTCTCCAACTCCTAGCTTGCTTTAAAATCAACGGAATCGTGCTATGGAAGTCAACCTGCACAGCTTGAAAATAAAAATGGCAAACGTGGTTATGGGTGTTACAGCTTGAGTTCAATGCTTGGGATAGCTTCAGTGGATGATATGGAACATGTTTGAACTCTTTTTGGCCAAAGTGCACGAGTGGAATGGATTGTGGAAGTCAAACTGCAACAGATGCCCTGTTTCTGCAGCAAGAGGGTGTTTTTGTGAATGAGGAGGTTTGGGAGGTGGTTCAGTCGTGCTTTAGGCTTGCTTAGATGTATGAAAGATGTTTGCAAAGTTTGTGTTTGGCTGTATTGACAGGAATGAGAGATGGGGAGTTTTGGCAAGCTTTCTTCTTTTGAAGTAAGAAGGTTCAAGTTGGGTTATAGGCCTGTACAAGGCTCTCAAGCATGCTGCAGCACTCTCTCTTGATCAGTGGGATTTGTCTACAAACTTGTGCCTCAAAGATCTGGCTTGTACCTGTTGGATATGGTATTTGACATAAAGTGCATCTTTATCAAAATGGCAACTTTGCTTTTTCCAATTAAGGATTAGTTTAGCATGCAATGTCCAAATGGATGAAATAATACCTTAATACAATGGTTTGGAATTTAATTATTGAGTGTGAAGAGGGTTAGAGGCCTGCAAGCTAGCATAAACCATGCTGAGTTGAAAATGCAAAGTGTTATGAGCAAGCTTTGGCCATGAACAAAAGTGAGTTTTTGCCAACTTTACAAATTCGATTCTCCCTAACCACAAGGGTGTTTGAGAAGTTCTTGGACAATTTGGAAAGCTTGGAATGTGTACTACAATCCATCTTTGTAATGCAAATTGAAATTCCAAGTGGAAGCATGTGAAAAATGGCCAAGAAGTTGGACAAAAATCCTGCCTAGAATAGGTCAAAATTTCTCTAAGTTAAAAATGTTTTGCACCCTTGTTCCAAAAATCATAACTTGAGCTACAAGCTTCGTTTGAGAAAACTTTGTGAATCAAAGTTGTCGATTTTGCAATGGACTACAACTTTCATGTTTTGAGTTTTGTTTGAATCCATTTGCATCTTGGTGAAAAAATGGGACAAAGTTAGGGAAAAATAAGGGAATTTCATAACTTAGAAAATTTCTAAGTTATGAAATTTCTTCATTTTAAACCCTAATTTGCAAATTTGGGTTTCTTGATGAACAAGTTTCATAATTTGACATGTCTTGATTAAAAATGAATCTTGGCACTTGATTTTGACCAAAAAGTCAAAGTTTGACTTTTCAGTATATAGTCAAATTTTGATCAGTTGACTGGAAAATTCATCTGTCAATCCTGTGCATTTGAGATCTTTTGAACTTGTTGAATGGATCAAGACAATGCCATTGAGTCCTTGAGTCCATATGTGAGCTTGATTTTCCATTGGTTAGGTCAAACAGTCAAAAATTGCCTTTGTGCAGTCAAAACCCTAAAAATGACCATTTTGCCCTTTTGGTGATCTGATCAAATTTCTTGTGGAATTATGATCCAAACTTGACCAAATGGTTCATATGAGTTCATTATGTTGATGTGGGTCAAATTTCATGAAGTTTGACTGTCAATTGGCCACAGTTGACTTTTTCCCCAATACAGCTGATTTCTAGGTCAACTGTCCAATTGACTGGGCAAAGATTGAAATCAAGGCTTGAAACTTGGTATGGATAAACTTGTGAGTCCAACATGAAGCATGAAATTCATTTTGTTCATTTTAGGTCAAAACATCTTTGTGCAAACTCAAACCCTAATTTGGGTCAACAGTGTAAGGAGGGGTCTTGAGTAGAGCAAACCCTAACTTGATCTTGAGCTCCAAGAGTCTTATGATGAGAAAATGTTGATGAAATGGGAGGGAAAATTTTGGGGTACAACAGTTTCCCCTGTTCAATCTTCTTGCACCTGAAGAGTTAGATTGGCAAGTTTGCCTTTCGCGTCTCGAAGGTAAAAGGAGATTGGACACTAGAGTGCCTGTAAATTTGCACTCGTCAAAACAATGGATGCGGGAATGGGCTTAGAGATGCCATTTGGAGATGGGTTTAAAGATGCCATATAGAATGCTTGTTGAACTGTATGTCGTTGATGAGTGAGCGAGTATCAGAAAGGTATCCATGTCTGGAATATCTCTGAACTGGGGATCTGAATAAGCAATAGATTAACATTCGTATTTGGAGAATCCGTAAACTGTTTTCAGAAGTTGGATCTGAACAAGCGATAGGTTAACATCCGTGTCTGGAGAACCTGTAAACTATTTTCAGAGGTCTTGGAATCTGAACAAGCGATAGGTTAACATCCGTATCTGGAGAACCCGTAAACTGTTTTCAGAGGTCTTGGAGATGAATAAGCAATAGATCAGCATCCATGTTGGGAAGCGTCCGTAAACTGTTTTCAAAAGTTGAGTCTGAACAAGCGATAGATTAACATCCGTGTTTGGAGAATCCGTAAACTGTTTTCAGAAGTTGAAGAATCTGAATAAGCGATAGGTTAACATCCGTGTCTGGAGAACCCGTAAACTGTTTTCAGAAGTCTTGAAGTTGAATAAGCAATAGAGCAGCATCCATGTTGGGAAGCGTCCGTAAACTGTTTTCAAAAGTTGAGTCTGAACAAGCGATAGATTAACATTCGTGTCCGGAGAATCCGTAAACTGTTTTCAGAAGTTGAAGAATCTGAACAAGCGATAGGTTGACATCCGTGTCTGGAGAACCCGTAAACTGTTTTTAGAGGTCTTGGAATCTGAACAAGCGATAGCTTAACATTTGTATCTGGAGAACCCGTAAATTGTTTTTAGAAGTTGAAGAATCTGAACAAGCGATAAGTTGACATCCGTGTCTGGAGAACCCGTAAACTGTTTTCAAAGGTCTTGGAATCTGAACAAGCGATAGGTTAACATCCGTATCTGGAGATGAATAAGCAATAGATCAGCATCCATGTTGGGAAGCGTCCGTAAACTGTTTTCAAAAGTTGAGTCTGAACAAGCGATAGATTAACATCCGTGTTTGGAGAATCCGTAAACTGTTTTCAGAAGTTGAAGAATCTGAATAAGCGATAGGTTGACATCCGTGTCTGGAGAACCCGTAAACTGTTTTCAGAAGTCTTGAGTTGAAGCTTATTAATCTTATCCTGAAAAGGGTAAAATATTAGCTGAAACACTAAGTCATGTTGCATGAAATGTATGATGCAATATGTGTATATCAATGTTCATGATATGAATGTAATGAATGCGCATGTAAGCTGACGAGCTGTCTTGTTGCGGATAGAAGAATCCTGGATAGCCGGAGATAATAGAATCTTGATTGCTGCCAGGGAAAGTGAATCCTTGGTGCTGCAGGGGAGTGTAAGAATCTTTGATTGATGAGGATGAGACATCCTTGTTGACTGTTGACTGCTTGGGGAACAAGATCTTCAATTGTTGAGGGATCTTAGGACCACTGTTGGGGATTGGAACTCCTTGGTGACTTGTAGGGAATGAGAATTCTGATGATCTCTACTGGGGAGTCCAGAACCTGGGAGGCTCATGCTGGAGGAGCAAGACTGAGAATCTTCAATCTGATGGGAAGTATTTCTGTGGGAGAATGTTCACTAGTCTGGTTCCGTTGGAGATTGATAGTTGGAAGTTTTAGCTCCACTGGGGATAGGATTTTCAGATTTTTAAGGCTCCACTGGGGATACTGAAACTTAACTCTGAGGGGAATTGAGTTCTGGAAGGCTCTCTGGCTGGGGAAATCAGTTTTGAGAAAGCTTTTGTCCTGCTGAGGATCCTGAAGTTTAACTCTGTTTGGAGAATTAAGTTCTGGATTTTAACCTTGTTGAGGAATTTGGAGTTTAGTTCCACTGGGGATTCCTTCTGAAAGGGCATCAAGATACCTATTTGTACCTTCAACCCATCAATAATCATCTTTCTTGGTTTTTAAGAGAATGATTATGTTCAAATGCATATGCCTATTTAACAAAACATTGGACGTTTCTCAAATAAAACATAAGTGTAAAAAGCAAAAGGAAGGCAAAGCAAATTTCTGTATTTGGAAAAGTATTTGTATTAACTTTTTATGAGTATCTTTGTACAAAGGAGACAGGCATCCTAGTAAGAGGATGTTGTCGTAAAAAATTGAAAATTTTATACAAAAGAAAGATGGCTATGTGCAACAATTCCATGGGATTCCATTCTGTTATAGCCTTCACAACTCTGAATATCTTGTCCATTCAATGCTTCGTCCGCCGATGACTGGATTGATCAGAAGCTCGGAGCTTGTTGATGAAGATATTGTTCTTTAAAGTGATCCGACGAGACATAGTCATACGCTTTAATTCCCTAACTTTTTCCTGATCGCTCTTTCGGGTTTTCAATCCACCGGGAAACCCCTTTTTGCCCAAGCCGCCCTTTCGAGTTTTCGACTTGCCGGGTGTACAGATTTTTTTTTGTTTTATCCCTAACTTTTGCCTGAACTGCCCTTTCGGGTTTTCGGTTCACCGGGATGCCCATTTTTGCCCAAGTCGCCCTTTCGGGTTTTCGACTTGTCGGGTGATTTTATGCGTAGTATTTTTTGACTATGTCTGCGTTCGCAGGGTGTGGCAAATCGTCACCGTCCATGGTGGTCAGAATCATTGCACCACCAGAAAAGATGCTCTTGATTACAAATGGTCCTTCGTAAGTAGGAGTCCATTTGCCCCTGGGATCACTTTGCGGCAAGATAATCCGCTTGATTACGAGATCTCCGACTTGATATACTTGACGTCTGACTTTCTTGTTGAAAGCCTTGATCATCCATTTTTGGTACGTCTGACCATGGCAAACAGCAGTGAGTCGCTTCTCATCGATCAAGTTGAGTTGATCAAGTCGGGTCTGAATCCAATCGTCTTCATTCAAACCAGTGTCCTTCATAATCCTTAAAGAAGGAATCTGAACTTCCATGGGTAGGACAACTTCCATGCCATATACTAAGGAGAATGGGGTTGCCCCTGTTGAAGTACGTGTCGTGGTACGGTATCCATGCAGAGCAAACGGTAACATCTCATGCCAGTCCTTGTAGGTGACTGTCATTTTCTGAATGATCTTCTTGATGTTTTTGTTCGCAGCTTCAACAGCACCGTTCATCTTCGGCCGATAGGGAGATGAATTGTGATGATAAATCTTGAACTGTTCGCATAGAGCGGTGATCATAGTATTGTTCAGATTTGTACCGTTGTCTGTGATGATCCTGTCGGGGACACCATACCGGCATATGAGGTTTTGCTTGATGAAGGGGGCAACCACATTTTTTGTAACGGAGGCAAAAGAAGCTGCTTCAACCTATTTGGTGAAATAGTCAATAGCGACCAAGATGAAGCGATGTCCATTGGACGTTGTGGGCTTGATTTCTCCAATCATGTCAATGCCCCACATTGCAAATGGCCAAGGAGCTGTCAGAATGTTGAGAGGAACAGGAGGAATATGAATCTTGTCAGCGTAGACCTGACATTTGTGGCAAGTACGGGAATGTTGATGGCAGTCAGCTTCCATGGTAGACCAGTAATAGCCTGCCCTTAGAATCTTCTTAGCCATCATATACCCGCTCAAGTGGATGCCAAATGTGCCACTGTGTATCTCGGTCATGATCAACTCTGCTTCATCTTTGTCTACACATCGGAGTAAAACACAATCATGGCTGCGTTTGTAAAGGATGCCTTTGCTTAGGAAGAACTTGGCAGCAAATCTCCTTAAGAACTTCTTGTCATTTACGGAAGCTCCTTCGGGATATTCTCTAGTCTGGAGATACCTTTTGATTTCATGGAACCAGGGTTGTTCCACTACTTCTTCGGTATTAATCTCATGACAATGCGCAGGTTCATCCATTCGCTCGATGGTGATTTTGGGAGCCTCGTTATCCCAGTTGAGTTTAAACATGGAAGACATTGTAGCCAGAGCATCTGCTAGCTGATTTTCTTCTTGCGGGAAATGCCCGAAGGCGATCTGCTCGAAATGAGGCAACAATGTCAGGACATGTTCTTTGTATGGGATAAGATTAGGATGTTTGGTGTCCCACTCTCCTTTGATTTGACTGATAACCAAATCCGAGTCCCCAAATACGATCAAAGATTTGATCCCCAAGTCTATAGCAGCCTTGAGACCAAAGATGCAAGCTTCATATTCAGCCATGTTGTTGGTACAGCTGAAGCAAAGTCGGGCCGTGAAAGGTGTGTGGCAACCTTCCGGGGAAATGAGTACCGCACCGATACCGTTTCCAAGTGCATTTGAAGCACCATCAAAGTACAGGGTCCATCGGGATCCTTGTTCAGGTCCGTCATACGGTCCGTTACCTTCAATGCTGCCCAATGTCATGATGTCCTCGTCTGGGAAGTCAAATCTCATGGGTTGATAATCTTCGATAGCTTGATGAGCTAGATGGTCAGCTAGTACACTCCCTTTTATAGCTTTTTAGGTAGTATACTGGATGTCATACTCAGTCAGGATCATCTGCCATTTAGCGATTCTTCCAGATAAAGCAGGCTTCTCGAAGATATACTTGATAGGATCCATTTTGGAAATCAAAAAAGTGGTATGAGTCAACATATACTGCCTTAGTCGGCGAGCAGCCCATACCAAAGCGCAGCAAGTTTTCTCGAGCAGTGAGTAGCGAGTCTCACAGTCGGTAAACTTTTTGCTAAGGTAATAAATGGCATGCTCTTTTCGACCAGACTCGTCATGCTGGCCCAATACACACCCCATTGAGTTGTCCAAAACAGTCAGATACATGATCAGCGGCCTTCCTTTGATGGGTGGCATCAGAATAGGAGGTTCTAGCAAATACTCCTTGATTTTATCAAAAGCAGTTTGACAATCATCGTTCCATTCGACTACCTGATCTTTCTTTAATAGTTTGAAAATTGGCTCACAGGTAGACGTCAGATGAGAGATGAATCTGGCAATATAGTTCAAGCGTCCCAAGAACGCTCTAACCTCCTTTTCAGTACGGGGAGCAGGCATTTCTTGTATTGCTTTCACTTTCGCTGGATCGACCTCAATGCCCTTGTTGCTGACAATAAATCCTAGAAGTTTACCAGACATAACTCCAAAAGTGCACTTACTTGGATTCAGCCTGAGTTTGTACTCCTTCAACCTGGAAAACAGCTTTTGCAGATGTTCAAGGTGTTCCTCCTCTATTTTTGATCGAGCTATCATGTTGTCTACGTAAACTTCGATCTCATGATGTATCATATCATGAAATAAAGCTACCATGGCGCGTTGATAAGTTGCCCCTGCGTTCTTCAGTCCGAACGACATCACCTTGTAGCAGAAGGTACCCCATTGTGTAACAAAGGTTGTTTTCTCCATGTCCTCGGGGGCCATTTTGATCTGGTTGTATCCCGAGAATCCGTCCATGAAGGAAAACACCTTGTGCTGAGCTGTGTTGTCAATCAAAATGTCGATATGCAGTAGCGGAAAATCATCTTTAGGGCTAGCCCTATTCAAATCCCGGTAGTCCACACACATTCTGACCTTGCCGTCTTTTTTAGGTACTGGCACAATGTTAGCAACCCATTATGGATAGGATGTAACAGCCAGAAAGCCAGCGTTGAATTGCTTCATTACTTCTGCTTTAATCTTCTCAGACATGTCGGGCCTCATTCGGCGGACTTTTTGCTTGATCGGTGGACAGTCCTCTCTTGTAGGGAGACGGTGAACCACGATGTCTGTGTCTAAACCCGGCATGTCTTCATAAGACCAGGTGAAGATTTCAATGTACTCATTCAACAGCTATATTAAGCGCTCCTTGACACTTGGTTCCAGATTGGCACCCACTTGTACTTATTTCCTGTCTTCCTCTGTTCCTAAGTTGACCGTTTCCAACAACTCTTCATGAGGCAAGATGACCCTCTCTTCTTGTTGTAGAAGTCTGGCTAGCTCTCCTGGTACTTCACAATCTTCATCATCTTCATACTCAGCCTGATTGACCAAATCCTCAGAGTTATTGAAGGATACAACAGAATAGTCACCCATAGAATCCAGAGTGGATGGGTACCTGCATTTGTGAGTGTGTGTGTGTAAGTGATAGTCATCCTTAAACAAACAAAAATGCAAAAGGAAAGAAAATGAACACAGCAGTTTATAAATGAAAAACGTCCAATGATTCATTAAACATGGTGTTGTACCCCAAAATTTGCCCTCCCATTTCCTCAACATTTTCTCATCACAAGACCTTTGAAGATCAAGATCCAGTTAGGATTTCCTCTGCTCAAGACTTCTCCTTGCATTGTGGACTCAAATTAGGGTTTGTGTTTGCCCAAGGATGTTTTGACCTAAAATGCCTAAGATTACTTTCATGCTTCATATTGGACTCCCAAGTTTACCTATACCAAGTTTCAAGTCTTGATTCCAAGTTTTGCCCAGTCAATTGGACAGTTGACCTAGAAATCAGCTGTATTGGGGAAAAAGTCAACTGTGGCCAATTGACAGTCAAACCTCATGAAATTTGATCCACATCAACATTATGAACTCACATGAACCATTTGATCAAGTTTGGATCACAATTCCACAAGAAATTTGATCAGATCACCAAAAGGGCAAAATGGTCATTTTTAGGGTTTTGACTGCACAAAGGCAATTTTTGACTGTTTGACCTAGCCAATGGCAAACCAAGTTCACATAGGGACTCAAGGACTCAATGAAATGATCTTGACACATTCATCAAGCTCAAAAGATCCCAAGTACACAAGATTGACAGTTGAATTTCCCAGTCAATTGATCAATTTTGACTGTATACTGAAAAGTCAAACTTTGACTTTTTGGTCAAAATCAAGAGTCAAGATTCATTTTTCATCAAAACATGCCAAATCATGAAACTTGTTCACCAAGAAATCACAAAATGCAAATTAGGGTTTGAAAATGGAATTTTTCATAACTTAGAATTTTTCTAAGTTATGAAAAAACCTAATTTTTTCCCAACTTTACCCCATCTTTTCACCAAGATCCATTTGGATTCAAACAAAAGTCAAAACATGAAAGTTGTAGCTTGTTGCATAATCTACAACTTTGATTCACAAAGTTTTCTCATTTGAAGCTTGTATCTCAAGTTACAATTTTTTGAATAAGGGCACTAAACCATTTTTAACTTAGTGAAATTTTAACCTATTTTGACAAGGTTTTCTACCCCACTTCAAGGCCACTTTTCATACCCTTCCACTTGGAATTTTAATTTTCATTTCAAAGATGGATTGTAGTACACATTCCAAGCTTTCCAAAATATCCAAGAACTCATCAAACAACCTCATAACTTGAGAGATTCGAATTTCACAAGTTGGCGAAAATCCACTTTTGAATGGTTCATGAACATGTTCATAACTTGGACCATTTTCAAATCAGCATAGTTTGTGCTACATTGCAGGCCCTAAAACCCTTTGACACTCATAAATTTAATGCAAAACCATTGAACCAAGTTGTTATTCTAAGCCTTTGGTCATTACACAAGGAATTAAGCCTAAACTAGAAAAAGCACTATTTCCATTCTTGAAAAGAAGAACTTTATGTCAAGTTTGCAATCCAAGTGGTACAATCAAGATCTTCTTGGCACAAGTTTGTGAGCAAATTGCACTGATCAAGGCAAGGGATAGCAGCATAGTGGGAGGGCCTGTACAGGCTAGAAGCATCAAGAGGCATTTTGTTGCTTAACATAGAAGAAAAGTCCATAACTTGTGACAACTTGAATCTCAGCATAGAAACACAAGAGAGAAGTTATCAAACACATTCAGAAGAACATATCCAAGCTAACACACGAGCCCTTGCCATCTAAAACACCCCCATTGCCCTAATCACCTTGAAACTGCACAAACAGGGGAACCCCTGCAGATTGAGTGCTATCTCTCAATCCCTTCGAGCATTCTTGTCCAAACCTGTTCCTCTACCTTCCTTACAACATATGCAAGCTAACCATGGCCTAAAATCTGACCTGTAATCACCCTAACAGTTTCCACCATTTTCACTTTTTCCTTTTGCAGTTGAAGTTCCATAGCTTGATTCAGAAGCTCTCAAGACAAAGTAAGCATTGAAACAGCATCCCTGGACCTCAAGGAAGCTTTTCCAATCATTACATTGCACTGAAAGTTCCTCATTCTCCAGATAGAAGTTCAACTGCACAGGTAAAACTTTGAACTCGTATCTCTCTTATCATGCATCTTTAGTCTTAAGTTTGTGAAGAAACAAGGTTCTACTCATAGCCCTGAACATGTACATATCTTTACATTTCATTTCTTTTGCCTGAGTAGAGAGAATTTAAGCTTTGAAAATGGTAGAAAACTTAGGTTAAGATTTGGGATCATTAAAATTCTCTCTCATTTTTTAGAGTTAGGAGATGTTTTTTACATATTTGGAATCGTGGTTTCATGCTTAACATCTTTTGTGTGGGAAGTTTGTTCAAAAAATCAAGGAATCAAGAGTTAGAAGAAGCTGAACATGGCGCGCGTTTTTTCAAATATTTTGTGCTGGAGGTTGAAGACAGTGATCATTGGGCTGGGCTTTTGTGTTTTTTTCTCTTCACACCACTTTTTTTGATTCATACCCCCCAAGCCCTTTTGCTTTATTTTTAATGATTTTTGACATTTTCTTTTTATTTTTGATTCATTTATTTTTCCTCAGCATATTAAAATTTTGAAAATATTTTTTCCATCCTTTTTTGAATTTATGGCATATTTATTTGTTTATTTCCTTTGTTTATACATAAATATATATATACTATTATTAGAATAAATATAAAAATAGTGTAAATACATTTTTTTATTTTTATTTACCTTCTGAAAATATTTCACATAAAAAAATACTCTTTTTCTTTATTTCATTAAAATATTAAATAAATATTTATTTTGTGTATAATACATATTTAAGATTTAATATATATATATATATATATATATATATATATATATATATATATATATATATATATATATATATATATATATATATATATATATATATATATATATATATATATATATATATATGTTTATCAATATATTTAAGTTAAAAATATAAAAATACTTGAATTTTTATTTTTATTAATATTTGATACAAAAATACTTTTTCCATAATATACTTCATTTTATTTTATTTTTATAAAATAATAAATAAATAGTTATATTAAATTAGATAATAATGCATTTTCTTTTAAAAATTAGGGTTTTTGCCCTAAAACCGAAATGCTCCAAAAAATAATATATTTTTATTTTCTTTTCTCTTTTACATAAATAATATTTTTTTCATATATATACAAAACATTTCTTTTTGCATCTTGCATTCTTATTTAATTTTTGTACATTGATTAAATTACAAATATTCAAAATGATGTAATAATGTAGGTTTAAATTCTTGTCAAATATCCCCATTTGAACATTTGTACCCCCCTTCCCATATTTGGTTTTGTAATAGCTTAGTAAATTTAATTTCGCACTTTATTGCTTTCTAATGATAACATGTTAGAATTAGGGTTTGTATGCGAAAAAACGATAAAAATAGTTATGACTTAATCTCAAGACAAATAAGCCTGAAAATGGACACACAAATCACACTTGCACCCCTAGGGTATTCCACTTGTTGCCTTCAAATAAATGGGCCATATTGTATGTTGAACTTCTTTGGGCAAAGCAAACAATTTGAATGATCATAGTCCCTCGACAAAACTTTTCAAAACAAACAAAAACAAATGATCAAGTCCCTTAAAGAAAATTGCCCAAAGACATTTAACGCCGTTGCAATTATGGTCTAAACGATGACCCGCGCCTGTCCCTTTCACATCCTAACACAAGGTTGTCCACCAAATACAATGGTGGAACAAACTTGTTAAAAGGGTTAAAACATAGCAATAATCTTTGAGAAATTTAGGAGTAGATAACCTCTTAGTTACTTGAATTAAACTTGCAAAACAAAACATTTGCCTAATTTCAAAACCACACCTCACAACACTTTCAAAACAACTTTCAAAAACAAATGAAAACCTTTTTCAAAAGACGTACATCTTTGTATACATCCCCACATGGATCATTACAAAGGTTGCCACCACATTGGCCTCTTTTCAAAAACATTTTCAAACCCACACACACAAAACCAATTGAAAACAAAAGGCAAGTGATCTAAGCAAGTAACTAAGAGCCCATGGATAACCATGGATAGAAAGGGTGCTAATACCTTCCCTTTCTATAATCTACTCCCCGAACCCAAGAAAACATCTCAAAAGGTTTTTGCTGTGCTTTTTAACCTTTCCTTAGGATAAAATAAAAAGTCGGTGGCGACTCTTGCTAACCGCAACATTTGCGAATACGAACGCAAAACCCAAGTCAGTTCTCCCACCGTATCACAGAACTGGCGACTCTGCTGGGGAAAACTTTTAAAAGTGGAGTAACCTTAGGGCTTAGATCACCTTTGTTTTCAATTGCTTGCTTTGTTTGCTTTTATATTTGTGGGCTTTGCATCGGAGTTCATAGATCCTAACCCGGATCTGGGATATACCCTTTTTAGGTAGCATAATCTGTGAGGGACCTGTCCGGCGTAGACCGACATGGGTGAAGCAGTGGCTACGTTGGTGTGGCATCTTAGTCTGTACCTATATCCCTTGTGTTGTAACGGGGAGAATATAGGTCTTCTAAGGGGTCATTAAACACCAACCAACCTTAGAACCCTAAATTGACCAACTTGGCTATTAGGACAGTAGCAGTATGCTACACTCATTGAGGCTAAACTCTCGAGATGGTTCTGGCCGCGAGAAAAGATTGCGATGCTGGAGTTATGACCGATTGAGGGTAGCCAATGATTTGAGATCCTCTAGAACCCGGTTACTTTTGATAGGACAGGTTTTAACCAACAAAACCAAAAGAGGGTAATACCTGAAACTCATGCTGGCCTGGAACCTAAGGGTGTCTTGTGTGACTTGTGTGCCTTATTTGCCTATGTGAATACTTGTGGTGTGCTTCATCATAGCATCATGCCATCATACCATTGCATGCATCCTGTATAAAAGGCTAACCCATTTCAAAGACAAAAAGGTTTCATCTTTGCTCTGTTTTGTAGGACATCATGATGCCCGTGCGTAGAAATACTGTCCGGCTCAACTTTGTTCAACCGCCAGTTTTACTCAAGGATTTGGTTGGAAGGATTCCAAACACTTCTTCCTTCATCAACAGACATGGTTCTCTCCTTGGCTTGATCACTGCAAAATGGGACCAACAACTGATAAGTGTTCTGACCCAATTTTATGACCCTCTGTATCATTGCTTCACCTTTCAAGACTTCCAGCTGGTTCCCACCCTGGAAGAATTTTCTTATTTGCTTGGGATCCCTGTCTTGGAACAAACTCCATTCACTGGTTTGGAAAAGACTCCTAGGCCTGAGGAGATTGCTGCAATTCTCCCCTTGACCAAGGAAGAGGTTTTGTCCAACTGGGAAACTAGAAATGGGATCAAGGGCTTTTTGGTCAAATTTCTGGTTGGCAAGGCTAATGATTTCTGGAATGACTTGGACTTCAAGGCATATGAGGATATTCTAGCTCGTTTGATCTATGGTCTGGTGCTGTTTCCCAACCCTGACACCTTTATCAGTATCCATGTCATAAGGATCTTCATGTCTCGGAATCCGGTACCCACTCTTTTGGGTGATATTCTACAACAACTCTATGCTCGTACTGCTCGAAAACGGGGAACTCCGTGGTGTTGTGCTCCTTTGCTAGTAAGGTGGTTTATTTAGCACCTTCCTAAGTTCGTGCTGAAGAATGAAGAAGGAAAAGGTTGGGCTCGGAGGTTAATGTCTCTCACTGATAATGACATCACTTGGACTCTCAGAGGTTTGGATGAGGTAGCTGTTATTGACCGTTGTGGAGAATACCCTAATGTTCCATTGATTGGTATCCAAGGAGGAATCTCTTACAATCCGTGTTTAGCTCTCCGTCAGTTTGGAAGAGCCAGAGGAGATGGGCCTCATGAAATGCTGGTTCCTCACTTCCATTTTGAGTTTCAGGCAGACAGTGACAAACTACGCCAGGGATTCATTAGAGCTTGGGACAGAATCCACAAAGCCAGCCCACACGAGTTGGGACCAAAGACTTCTCTGCCATTGAAGCCCTATTGCAAATGGGTCCGCATCCGTGCTCAGAAGTTAGGTATGCCCTACGAAGCTGTCAGACCAATCATCCTTGAATCTCCTGATGAAGATGGGGTTCCTCCAACTGTCCTCCCTCCTCAGATACCTACTGATTTTGACACCATGAAGAGATCTTGGGCGCAACTAAAAGAAGAACGGGATTTCTATCGGGAGAAGTTCAACGAGCAGGAACGGAAGATCCAGAGGCTGACTAAGCAATTGGAAGAAGAACGGGTCCTGAACAACTACATCAACACTGAAAAGAGGAGGCCATGGGAGCATTGATGAGCTTTGATTGTTTCCTTTTGTAGTTTATTTCCTTTCCAGTATTTTTCATTCCTGTAATGCCTAAGGGCAAGTTGTTGAACAATTGAAAATTTTAATCTAATGAAGTGTGTTTCTCTTTTGTCTACAAAGTTGAATCTTGTTTGTCTTTGAAAACATAAAACATACGCATTCCATGGCACCATATGCATAGCAGGTACCCTATTTCACAGGTTGCTTAATCTTCTTCGCTGTTTGTTTGCACAGTCATCATGAATCCAGACTCCTCCAGTGAGCAAGCAATCAAGGCCCTTCAGGCCCAAAGTGCACAGTTTCAAGAGATGGTCCTAAGCCTAGCCCAAGGTCAGCAAGAGTTGAAGACTCTACTCCTGAAGAAGAAGAAGAAAAAGAGGATTGCATTGTTCAACACCGGACGCAGATTTGGGAACACACTCCATAATGAAGCTGATCCAACCACTTCTTCTGCTGAGAAAAACAGTCCCCAAGGGGGAGGAGCTCCTAGTCCTGCAGTCTCCGACAACGAGACGGACTATAACGACGAACAATACCCACCTGCTGCTGATAGATACAAGCAATTGGAGGACCGCTTGAGCGCCATGGAAATTCAGAACGTGCCGGGGCTAGATTTCGGAGATTTGCGGTTATCTTCTGGGGTAGTAATTCCACACAAGTTTAAGGCGCCTGCCTTCGCCAAGTATGATGGGGTCTCCTGTCCAAAGCTACATCTAAGGTCGTACGTAAGGAAAATCCAACCTTACACGGCAGATAAGAACCTCTGGATTCACTTCTTCCAAGATAGCCTCTCGGGGTCACAGCTTGAATGGTTCTACCAATTGGATGGAACCAGCATCCGACACTGGGAAGATTTGGCAACCGCATTCTACAGACAATACCAATACAATTCTGATCTCGCTCCTACGCGTACCCAACTTCAGGGTATGTCTCTAGGAACGGGTGAAGGGTTCAAAGAGTACGCTCAAAAATGGAGAGATTTGGCTGGCAGGGTGCAGCCTCCGTTAACTGATCGAGAGCTGGTTGATATGTTTCTAGGGACGTTGTCGGGTCTGTTTTTCAATCATTTGGTTGGTAACTCCTCCGCTGGGTTTACAGATTTAATATTGACGGGAGAAAGAATTGAAGCTGGCATCAGGTCAGGCAAGATACAAAAGGATGCCTCCACCAGTGCTGAGAAGAGGCCGTTTAAGAAAGAAGCAAGTGCCGTCTTTGGTCCTAGAAGACAAGTCAAGCCCGAAAGTCGCCAAGCCGTCAATGCTTTGGTCATCTCTAAACCTGTTGCTGCTCCTCAGCAGTACAATCAACAAAGAAGCGAAAGGCCCAAGAGGCAGTATACTCGGCTGAGTATGACCTTATCTCAGATTTTACCCCAACTGTTATCCACCAACCTGGTGACCCTCAAAGAAGCTCCTAAGGTCGTCAACACTGCGTCACCTAAGTATAACCCAAATGCCCGGTGTGCTTATCATTCTGATAGTCCCGGGCACACTACTGATGATTGCTGGGCCTTGAGAAACAAAGTGGACGCAAAGGAAATTCAGTTTGAAGCGCCGGAGAGACCAAATGTTGTAACTGCTCCTATGCCCCATCATAGAGTAAATGCCGTTGAGGAAGAAATGTACACTGTTTCGATAGATGAAGTTGTTACCCCTCTGAAGACCGTTAAGAAGAACCTACTGCGGGCCGGTTTATTTCCGGGTTGCGGTGAAGGTTGCCTGTTCTGTGCTGTTTCCCTATCTAGTTGTCCCTTGCTGAGGTTAGGCATCCAAAGCCTAATGGATAGCAAGGAGATTCTGTTTAAGAAGTCTGCTGTTCAGTTGGTTCCGATAAAAGAAATTTTTGTGGTTACCATCTTCAAAAATCCAATCAAGGCTCCCCCGAAGAAGCTTGTTCAAATTATGACTGTTGCACCTGTGATTATTACTGTTCCGGGGCCTCTCCCCTACGTGTCTGATAAAGCTGTCCCCTGGCATTATGGGGCAGACGTGTATGTAAATGGAATCAAACAAGAATTCGACATTGGCGCCAGTATCTGCGATATCACTGGTCCAGCCAAGGTCACCCGCAGTGGCAGGCTCTTCTCGCCTGACATTGCACCGCCCGCTATTCGAAAACCCCTCCTTATAAAACCTACAAGTTTACCTGTTCCTGTTGCTGATCAAGTTGTGTCCCCTGCTGCCGAGTCATCAAATGCTCGGGGCAAAGGGATTGAAGAAGAGCCTGCCCGGATGGAGGCACCAATACCCATAAATGCTGAGGCCTCCCGACAAGAAATGGAGGAGATTCTGAAAATAATAAAGAAAAGTGATTTCAATGTTGTCGAGCAGCTGGGGCATACGCCCTCCAAGATCTCCCTGCTCTCCTTATTGCTATGCTCCGAGGCCCATGCTAAGGCCTTGATCTCATTTCTCAAGACGGCCCATGTGCCGCAGGAGACGTCTGCAGTCCAGTTCACTGATTGCATAGCAAATCTGACAGCAGACAATGGCTTGGGTTTCTCAGATGCTGACCTGACTGCGAAGGGAAGAGACCACAATGATGCCCTGCATGTCTCTATCGAATGCAGGGGCACTACTCTGGCGCATGTATTGGTGGATACTGGTTCTTCTTTGAATGTTCTACCGAAAAAGGCTTTAGACCGTCTGGATTATGAAGGCCTGGAATTGAAGCCCAGCAATATCATCGTCAGGGCCTTTGACGGTTCTAAAGGATGGTTCATGGAGAGGTTAACATCCCTATTCGTGTGGGCTCTCAAGTGTTTGACTCTACCTTTTATGTGATGGATATACGTCCATCGTACTCTTGTCTACTGGGTCGACCTTGGATCCATAAAGCTGGGGCAGTGACCTCCACCTTGCACCAGAAGCTGAAGTATCCCGTCAGGGGGAAGATCGTCACTGTGCAAGGAGAAGAGGAGTATATGGTGAGCCATTTGAATTCCTTCAGATACATTGAGATGGACGGGGAGTTTATTGAAACCCGCTTTCAGCATTTCGAGGAGGTACATCCAATTTCAGCAGCTGCAGAGACAACAGTTGAAGAGAATGTTTCCTTGAAGATGGCTTCCCTAAGGGATGCCCGGGCTGTGGTTCAGAAAGGCAACTGTGCAAACTGGGGTCAGCTTCCTGACTTCACTCAGAAGAATGACAAGTTTGGGCTAGGCTTTACTGCAGAGGCTCAGAAAGCTGTGCGCAAAGAGAAGATCAGAAAGGCTCCGGTGTTTATCTCCAGCTCAAGGGTGAATGCTATCGAGGAGGATGTAGAGGAAGCAGAGTTTGACAGTTGGATCTACCCGACTACCAGCAACGGACCAAGCAACTGGACGGCAAAGGATTTTACCCCTATCACATTTGTCACGCAGTAATTAATTTCTTTTGATTTCCAATTTGTAACAAACAATATATTAAAACTTTGTTGGCTCGGTGTCCTACCCGGGGCATCGTAGCTCCGTTTGTGAGGGCTTTTTGTATGACATTTTCATATATCATCAATCAAAACATTGGACGTTTGTTGCATTTCAAATCTTGTGCTCTTTTCCTTTCTGTGTTATATATATTGCAAAACAGCTATATTTACACACACTCACTTATACAGGTTTCAATCCACTCTGGATCTCACTGGTAACAGCTCTGCTACCGCCAGTTATGACTTCGAAAATCCGATCAACTTGGCCGAAGACGAAGGTGAAGATGATTGCGAAGTGCCTGGTGAACTTGCGAGACTGCTACTCCAGGAAGAGAGAGCTATTCAACCACATGAAGAGCCGGTGGAGACAATTAACCTGGGTACTGAGACAGATAGGAAAGAGGTCAAGATTGGTGCCAATCTAGAGCTCAGCGTGAAGCAACAATTGATCCAGATGCTACAGGATTACATGGAGATTTTTGCTTGGTCCTATGAAGATATGCCTGGTTTGGATGCCGACATTGTAGTTCACCACCTGCCAACCAAGGAAGATTGCCCTCCGGTAAAGCAAAAAGTCCGGCGGATGCGTCCAGAGATGTCTGAAAAGATCAAGGCCGAGGTTATGAAGCAGTTCGATGCCGGGTTCCTCGCAGTGACTTCTTACCCTCAGTGGGTTGCCAATGTAGTGCCAGTACCGAAGAAGGACGGTAAAGTCAGAATGTGTGTCGATTACAAGGATCTGAACAGGGCCAGCCCCAAAGATGACTTCCCCCTACCTCACATTGATGTCCTTGTTGACAATACAGCTCAACACAAGGTGTTCTCCTTCATGGATGGTTTTTCGGGGTATAATCAGATCAAGATGGCTCCAGAGGATATGGAGAAGACTACATTTGTGACTCAGTGGGGCACCTTTTGTTATAAGGTCATGCCATTCGGATTGAAAAATGCTGGGGCAACCTATCAACGTGCCATGGTTGCTTTATTTCATGATATGATCCATCATGAGATTGAGGTATACGTTGATGACATGATTGCAAGGTCTCAAACTGAGGAGGAGCACCTTGACCATCTGAGGAAGTTGTTTGACCGACTCAAGTTATACAAGCTGAGGTTGAATCCCAACAAATGCACCTTTGGGGTAAGATCCGGAAAATTGCTAGGTTTCATTGTAAGTGATAAAGGTATTCAGGTGGACCCTGCCAAGGTAAAAGCCATACAAGAGATGCCGACTCCAAAAACAGAGAAAGAAGTCAGAGGTTTCCTAGGGCGACTGAATTACATTGCCCGATTCATCTCACATCTGACCGCTACTTGTGAGCCAATCTTCAAATTACTGAAGAAAGATCAAGTAGTACGCTGGAATGATGAATGTCAGGCTGCCTTTGAAAAGATAAAGGAATACCTCCAAGAGCCACCCGTTCTTATGCCACCGGTGGAAGGGAGACCTCTGATACTATACCTGACAGTGCTTGATAATTCAATGGGGTGTGTGCTGGGGCAGCATGACGAGTCTGGCCGAAAAGAGCACGCTATTTATTACTTGAGCAAAAAGTTTACCGACTGTGAGTCTCGTTACTCACTGCTTGAGAAAACTTGCTGCGCTCTTGTATGGGCTGCTCGCCGGCTGAGACAGTATATGCTGACTCACACTACTTTATTGATTTCAAAGATGGATCCCATCAAGTACATATTTGAAAAGCCCGCTCTGTCTGGAAGAATAGCGAGATGGCAAATGATCTTGACAGAATATGACATCCAGTATACAACTCAGAAAGCAATTAAGGGAAGTGTACTGGCAGATCATTTGGCACACCAACCTGTGGATGATTACCAATCATTGAACTTTGATTTTCCGGACGAAGACATTATGGTGGTAACTGACTGTGGAGTACCTGGACTGGATGAAGGACCTGAGGAAGGATCCCCATGGTCTATGCATTTTGATGGAGCCTCCAATGCTTTGGGTAACGGCGTCGGCGCTGTAATCATATCTCCCAAAGGAACTCATACTCCCCTCATCGCCCGATTATGTTTCAGCTGCACCAACAATATGGCAGAATATGAGGCATGTATCATGGGTTTACAAGCTGCAATCGACTTAAGGATCAAATTTCTAAGTGTCTTCGGAGATTCCGCTCTCGTGATCAATCAGATCAAAGGCGAGTGGGATACGAAACACCCGAATCTTATTCCTTACAAGGAGTATGTGTCGACCTTGCTTCCCCACTTTGAAGAGATAACTTTTGAGCACTTCCCTAGAGAGGAGAATCAGCTAGCGGACGCCCTAGCTACGATGTCTTCAATGTTCAAAGTTAAATGGGACAATGAGGCTCCCCGAATCATAATCTGGAAGTTGGATGAACCGGCATACTGCTGCGAGCTCGAGGCTGAGAAGGTGACCGAAAAACCCTGGTATCACGAGGTGAAAAGGTATTTGGAAGCTCAGGAATACCTGGAAGGTGCGTCTGTCAATGATAAGAAGTTCATGAGGAGGTTTGCTGCAAAATTCTTCCTCAGCAACGACATTCTCTACAAACGGAATCATGACTCAACTCTGCTACATTGTGTGGATAAGGCTGAAGCAGAGGAAATTATGATAGAACTGCATGAAGGGACATTTGGAACGCATTCCAGTGGACACGCCATGGCTAAGAAAATCCTTTGGGCGGGATATTTCTGGTCCACAATGGAAGCCGATTGTTACCAACACTCCCGAACTTGTCATAAATGCCAGATCTATGCTGACAAGGTGCATATCCCTCCGGTTCCTTTGAATGTCCTAACGGCACCTTGGCCTTTCGCAATGTGGGGCATCGATATGATCGGTGAGATCCGACCAACGGCATCCAATGGGCATCGCTTCATCTTGGTGGCGATCGATTACTTCACAAAATGGGTTGAGGCAGCTTCCTATGCCACAGTAACCAAGAGCGTCGTGGCACGTTTCATCTGGCATAATCTGATCTGTCGGTACGGAGTCCCGGAAAGAATCATTACGGATAATGGTACCAATCTCAATAACAAAATGATCACTGAACTCTGTGAACAATTCAAGATACAGCACCACAATTCTTCTCCCTACCGGCCGAAGATGAATGGGGCTGTAGAGGCAGCCAATAAGAATATCAAGAAAATTGTGCAGAAGATGACAGTGACCTATAAGGATTGGCACGAAATGTTACTGTTCGCTCTTCATGGGTACCGCACCTCAGCAAGGACGTCAACCGGGGCAACTCCCTTCTCCTTGGTCTATGGCATGGAGGCAGTCTTGCCAATTGAAGTCCATATACCCTCTCTCCGGATAATGAAGGATGCAGACTTGAATGAAGATGATTGGATCCAGACTCGACTTGATCAATTAAATCTGATTGACGAAAAGAGGCTCACTGCTATCTGTCATGGTCAAACGTATCAAAAACTGATGATCAGGGCATTTAACAAGAAGGTCGGACCGCAAGAATATCAAGTTGGGGACCTGGTAATCAAACGCATCATCCTTCCTCAAAGTGATCCCCGGGGCAAATGGACCCCTACATACGAAGGGCCATTCGTGGTTAAACGTGTGTTCTCAGGAGGAGCCATGATCCTAACCACCATGGATGGTGACGACCTTCCTCACCCCGCCAATGCAGACATAGTGAAAAAATACTACGCATAAATAAAAGACCCGCTAGGTTGACATACCTAGGCAAAAATAAGGGCTTCCCGGCGAACCAAAAGGGTTCGGGCAAAAATAAGGGATGAAATGAATAAAAAATCTGTACACCCGGCAAGTCGAAAACCTGAAAGGGCGGCTTGGGCAAAAATGGGTATCCCGGTGGACTGAAAACCCGAAAGGGCGGTCCAGGCAAAAGTTAGGGATAAAAGCGTAACACTATGTCTCATTGATCACTTCGTATCCGGAATTCAGCATCAACTATCTGGCTCAAGATTTCGGCATCGACTAATCAGCTTCATCTTCAATTAGGCAGCAAGGCGATGAGACGTTCGAAGACATAAGGGCGATAGCAGAGTTGGAACCCAGTGGGATTGTTCACGTAGCTGTTTTGTTTCCTTTTTCAAATTGTAAACTCTATATTATTTGGCGGCGTCCTCTTACTAGGATGTCAGCCTCTTGTACAAAAACGCCTATTTACAGGCAAACTCAAAAATCAATACAAATTCACTTGTCCATACAAATTGCCATTGTTTTTCTTGTTTTTCTGTTTTGTTTTGCGAAGAACGTCCAATGTTCATTTTTGATATATGCATTTGACGTTAAATTGCTAATTCATAAATATTTGCATATGAAACAAGAGATTTATTACAGGTGACATCAGAGACAGGGGCAATTGAAGTTGTCTATTGCAGTCTGGTTGTTTTGTCCTCCAAGGTACCAAGGTGGGTTCAACTGAAGAAGGTAGCCAGATCATCTCAAATTCCCCACAGAGTAAATCAGGTTCAGCAATACTTTCCCCAAGCAGAGTTGGTTCCCCGTCGATCCTGAAAGGACACAACATCCCCCGGCAGGTCTTAAAGCTCATCCCCAGTAGATTCTGGAAGCTTATCCCCTGCGGAGCACGGACGTCTCTCCCGAGTTTTATTTAGAGTTATTTCCTCACAAGGACTTATAACTGGGTTGTCCTCAGCTAAAAACCACGGAAGACCGCCCTCGGCAAAGCTCCTTCAAATCCCCGGCGGAGTTTATCTTTAGTGATCCCCAGCGGAGTTTATCGTCATTATCCCCAGCGGAATCCATCATTAAAGTCCTCAACAGGCCTCTCAGCAAAACTTCGGCCGAATATCTCTTCCACAGAGCAATTCCCCGGCCGGTCGTCAAGGATTTATTTTCCTAAGGCGAAATTACATCCATAAACATTTCACATTTTCATACATCTTGCTTACATACATGATGAAATGCATACAACATCTCATGTTGAATATCATGACAACATGCATATCATACATCATGACATTGCATACAACTTACGTTTTTGCCTTTTCAGGAAAAAGACAATCCCAAAAACAGTTACCTTCAACTGTCACAATTCCAGATTCGATACCTGTATCTAGCCAGGGCACATCTGAGAGTGATCAGTTTCCAGACTCGATTCCTGTATCTAGCCAGGGCACGTCTGAAAAGTTCAAAGATTTGATTCCTGTATCCAGCCAGGGCACATCTATCAACTACAACATCTCCAGATTCGATTCCTGTATCCAGCCAGGGCATATCTGTTGACCACGTTTCCAGACTCGATTCCTGTATCTAGCCAGGGCACGTCTGAAGAGTTCGAAGATTCGATTCCTGTATCCAGCCAGGGCATATCTGTTGACCACGTTTCCAGACTCGATTCCTGTATCTAGCCAGGGCACGTCTGAAGAGTTCGAAGATTCGATTCCTGTATCCAGCCAGGGCATATCTGTTGACAACTATTTCCGGATTCGATTCCTGTATCCAGCCAGGGCACATCTGTGAGCAACCAATTGTAGATTCGATACCTGTATCTAGCCAGGGCATATCTGCATAAAGAAATTGAAGATCAAACACCTGTAACAAGCCAGGAAAACATCTGCCTCTCTCAAATACACAAGTTCTCGCTAAGGAATCTCTTATGCGATCAACATCTCCAGATGGCATCTATAAGCCCATCTCCCTATCCACCACCTCTCCAAATGGCATCTATAAGTCCATTCCTGACATCACATTGCTGATACTTCGACATGCGAGTGCAAATTTCCGGGCACTCTAGTGTCCAATCTCCTTTTACCCTCGAGTCACGAAAGGCAAACTTGCCAATCTAACTCTTCAGGTTCAAGAAGATTGAACAGGGGCAACTGTTGTACCCCAAAATTTGCCCTCCCATTTCCTCAACATTTTCTCATCACAAGACCTTTGAAGATCAAGATCCAGTTAGGATTTCCTCTGCTCAAGACTTCTCCTTGCACTGTGGACTCAAATTAGGGTTTGTGTTTGCCCAAGGATGTTTTGACCTAAAATTCCTAAGATGACTTTCATGCTTCATATTGGACTCCCAAGTTTACCTATACCAAGTTTCAAGTCTTGATTCCAAGTTTTGCCCAGTCAATTGGACAGTTGACCTAGAAATCAGTTGTATTGGGGAAAAAGTCAACTGTGGCCAATTGACAGTCAAACCTCATGAAATTTGATCCACATCAACATTATGAACTCACATGAACCATTTGATCAAGTTTGGATCACAATTCCACAAGAAATTTGATCAGATCACCAAAAGGGCAAAATGGTCATTTTTAGGGTTTTGACTGCACAAAGGCAATTTTTGACTGTTTGACCTAGCCAATGGCAAACCAAGTTCACATAGGGACTCAAGGACTCAATGAAATGATCTTGACACATTCATCAAGCTCAAAAGATCCCAAGTACACAAGATTGACAGTTGAATTTCCCAGTCAATTGATCAATTTTGACTGTATACTGAAAAGTCAAACTTTGACTTTTTGGTCAAAATCAAGAGTCAAGATTCATTTTTCATCAAAACATGCCAAATCATGAAACTTGTTCACCAAGAAATCACAAAATGCAAATTAGGGTTTGAAAATGGAATTTTTCATAACTTAGAATTTTTCTAAGTTATGAAAAACCCTAATTTTTTCCCAACTTTACCCCATCTTTTCACCAAGATCCATTTGGATTCAAACAAAAGTCAAAACATGAAAGTTGTAGCTTGTTGCATAATCTACAACTTTGATTCACAAAGTTTTCTCATTTGAAGCTTGTATCTCAAGTTACAATTTTTTGAATAAGGGCACTAAACCATTTTTAACTTAGTGAAATTTTAACCTATTTTGACAAGGTTTTCTACCCCACTTCAAGGCCACTTTTCATACCCTTCCACTTGGAATTTTAATTTGCATTTCAAAGATGGATTGTAGTACACATTCCAAGCTTTCCAAAATGTCCAAGAACTCATCAAACAACCTCATAACTTGAGAGATTCGAATTTCACAAGTTGGCAAAAATCCACTTTTGAATGGTTCATGAACATGTTCATAACTTGGACCATTTTCAAATCAGCATAGTTTGTGCTACATTGCATGCCCTAAAACCCTTTGACACTCATAAATTTAATGCAAAACCATTGAACCAAGTTGTTATTCTAAGCCTTTGGTCATTACACAAGGAATTAAGCCTAAACTAGAAAAAGCACTATTTCCATTCTTGAAAAGAAGAACTTTATGTCAAGTTTGCAATCCAAGTGGTACAATCAAGATCTTCTTGGCACAAGTTTGTGAGCAAATTGCACTGATCAAGGCAAGGGATAGCAGCATAGTGGGAGGGCATGTACAGGCTAGAAGCATCAAGTGGCATTTTGTTGCTTAACATAGAAGAAAAGTCCATAACTTGTGACAACTTGAATCTCAGCATAGAAACACAAGAGAGAAGTTATCAAACACATTCAGAAGAACATATCCAAGCTAACACACGAGCCCTTGCCATCTAAAACACCCCCATTGCCCTAATCACCTTGAAACTGCACAAACAGGGGAACCCCTGCAGATTGAGTGCTATCTCTCAATCCCTTCGAGCATTCTTGTCCAAACCTGTTCCTCTACCTTCCTTACAACATATGCAAGCTAACCATGGCCTAAAATCTGACCTGTAATCACCCTAACAGTTTCCACCATTTTCACTTTTTCCTTTTGCAGTTGAAGTTCCATAGCTTGATTCAGAAGCTCTCAAGACAAAGTAAGCATTGAAACAGCATCCCTGGACCTCAAGGAAGCTTTTCCAATCATTACATTGCACTGAAAGTTCCTCATTCTCCAGATAGAAGTTCAACTGCACAGGTAAAACTTTGAACTCGTATCTCTCTTATCATGCATCTTTAGTCTTAAGTTTGTGAAGAAACAAGGTTCTACTCATAGCCCTGAACATGTACATATCTTTACATTTCATTTCTTTTGCCTGAGTAGAGAGAATTTAAGCTTTGAAAATGGTAGAAAACTTAGGTTAAGATTTGGGATCATTAAAATTCTCTCTCATTTTTGAGAGTTAGGAGATGTTTTTTACATATTTGGAATCGTGGTTTCATGTTTAACATCTTTTGTGTTGGAAGTTTGTTCAAAAAATCAAGGAATCAAGAGTTAGAAGAAGCTGAACATGGCGCGCGTTTTTTCAAATATTTTGTGCTGGAGGTTGAAGACAGTGATCATTGGGTTGGGCTTTTGTGTTTTTTTCTCTTCACACCACTTTTTTTTATTCATACCCCCCAAGCCCTTTTGCTTTATTTTTAATGATTTTTGACATTTTCTTTTTATTTTTGATTCATTTATTTTTCCTCAGCATATTAAAATTTTAAAAATATTTTTTCCATCCTTTTTTGAATTTATGGCATATTTATTTGTTTATTTCCTTTGTTTATACATAAATATATATATACTATTATTAGAATAAATATAAAAATAGTGTAAATACATTTTTTTTTTTTATTTACCTTCTGAAAATATTTCACATAAAAAATACTCTTTTTCTTTATTTCATTAAAATATTAAATAAATATTTATTTTGTGTATAATACATATTTAAGATTTAATATATATATATATATATATATATATATATATATATATATATATATATATATATATATATATATATATATATATATATATATATATATATATATATATATATATATATATATATATATATATATATATATATATATATATATATATATATATATATATATATATATATATATATATATATATATATATATATATATATATATATATATATATATATATATATATATATATATATATATATATATATATATATATATATATATATATATATATATATGTTTATCAATATATTTAAGTTAAAAATATAAAAATACTTGAATTTTTATTTTTATTAATATTTGATACAAAAATATTTTTTCCATAATATACTTCATTTTATTTTATTTTTATAAAATAATAAATAAATAGTTATATTAAATTAGATAATAATGCATTTTCTTTTAAAAATTAGGGTTTTTGCCCTAAAACCGAAATGCTCCAAAAAATAATATATTTTTATTTTCTTTTCTCTTTTACATAAATAATATTTTTTTCATATATATACAAAACATTTCTTTTTGCATCTTGCATTCTTATTTAATTTTTGTACATTGATTAAATTGCAAATATTCAAAATGATGTAATAATGTAGGTTTAAATTCTTGTCAAATATCCCCATTTGAACATTTGTACCCCCCTTCCCATATTTGGTTTTGTAATAGCTTAGTAAATTTAATTTCGCACTTTATTGCTTTCTAATGATAACATGTTAGAATTAGGGTTTGTATGCGAAAAAACGATAAAAATAGTTATGACTTAATCTCAAGACAAATAAGCCTTAAAATGGACACACAAATCACACTTGCACCCCTAGGGTATTCCACTTGTTGCCTTCAAATAAATGGGCCATATTGTATGTTGAACTTCTTTGGGCAAAGCAAACAATTTGAATGATCATAGTCCCTCGACAAAACTTTTCAAAACAAACAAAAACAAATGATCAAGTCCCTTAAAGAAAATTGCCCAAAGACATTTAACGCCGTTGCAATTATGGTCTAAACGATGACCCGCGCCTGTCCCTTTCACATCCTAACACAAGGTTGTCCACCAAATACAATGGTGGAACAAACTTGTTAAAAGGGTTAAAACATAGCAATAATCTTTGAGAAATTTAGGAGTAGATAACCTCTTAGTTACTTGAATTAAACTTGCAAAACAAAACATTTGCCTAATTTCAAAACCACACCTCACAACACTTTCAAAACAACTTTCAAAAACAAATGAAAACCTTTTTCAAAAGACGTACATCTTTGTATACATCCCCACATGGATCATTACAAAGGTTGCCACCACATTGGCCTCTTTTCAAAAACATTTTCAAACCCACACACACAAAACCAATTGAAAACAAAAGGCAAGTGATCTAAGCAAGTAACTAAGAGCCCATGGATAACCATGGATAGAAAGGGTTCTAATACCTTCCCTTTCTATAATCTACTCCCCGAACCCAAGAAAACATCTCAAAAGGTTTTTGCTGTGCTTTTTAACCTTTCCTTAGGATAAAATAAAAAGTCGGTGGCGACTCTTGCTAACCGCAACATTTGCGAATACGAACGCAAAACCCAAGTCAGTTCTCCCACCGTATCACACATGGCATATGATTATGAAGGAAAATCAAACCCTTACAAATGGACCTACATGCCCCGGGCAAGGCATGAGGTGAAAAAGTAGTGTGCAAATTGTTTAAGAGTAATTATTACAGACCAACAGAAAATGTTCGAAAGATAAATTACTGATTGATGAAAGTAATGGGAACGAAGTCTTTCGCCTCCCAGTTGTGTAGTCCCCCTTCAATGGTTGGGAAGATCCAATCTTCAATGTTGGCCTCTTCGTCTTCCAAAGAATTGATTCCATGAGGAGAAATCTTGATGGGTGTTCTTTCAATTTTTGAGCGGCGCATAGCTTTTTGCCCCGCAGCGGTAAATCCCAACCCACACTTGTCTGTCTTGTGGGGAAAGTCAGGCAACTGACCCCATGTTGAGCTTTTTCCTTCCTTCAGTGCAGCCTTTGCGTCTTTCAGAGATGCCATCCTGGCCACCTGCTTGGGTACCTCAGCTACTGTCTTTGCTACCGCAACCTCGGGAGAAACTTCCTCAAAGTGTTGAAAGGGTGTTTCAATGAATTCTCCATCCACTTCCACATACCGAAAGGAGTTCAAATGACTAATCATATACTCCTCCTCACCGTGCACAGTTATGATCTTTCCCTTAATAGGGTATTTCAGCATCTGATGTAGGGAGGAAGTGACTGCCCCAGCATTATGTATCCACGGCCTTCCTAGCAAGCAAGAGTAGGATGGGCGGATGTCCATCACATAGAATGTTGAGGGGAACACTTCAGTGCCTACCTTGATGGGAATGTCGACCTCCCCATGCACCATCCTTTTAGATCCGTTAAAGGCCCTGACAATGATATTACTTGGTTTCAGCTCCAAGCCTTCACAATCCAACCGGTCGAGAGCTTTCTTAGGCAGCACGTTTAGAGAAGAACCAGTGTCGACCAAGATATGGGCGAGAGTAGTTCCTCGACATTCAACTGACACGTGCAATGTGTCATTGTGCTTTCTTCCCTTCGGAGTCAGGTCAGCATCAGAGAAACCCAGGCCGTTGTCGGCAGTCAGGATGGCTACACAATCCTGGAATTGATCGGTTGAGGTTTCTTGGGGTACATGGGTTGTCTTCAAAAACCTTATCAAGGCTTTGGCATGAGCCTCCGAACAAAGCAGCAAAGCTAACATGGAGATCTTCGAGGGGGTTTGCCCTAGTTGCTCTACAATGTCATTATCACTTTTCTTTATTATTTTCAGAATCTCCTCCATTTCTTTCTTAGAGGTTTCGAGGATGACCAACGGCTGAACCCTCGTCTTGACGAGCTCTTCTTGGATCCCTTTCCCTTTATCAGCAACAGTAGGAGAAGGGGCAGTCACAGGAGTAACAACTTCTTCAATCATTGGAGTTCTTGTAGAAAGTTTTATCGGTGCAGGGTAACCTTGAGAACAGCAGAGGGTCCAAAGATTACCTTTGGAGGGGCAATCTCTGGAGAGAAAATTCTCCCACTTCGGGTAATCTTGCTCGTACCGGCAATGTTTCCAATGTCGGTAGCTTCTTCGTCAGAGCTCTCTTCAGTTATCTCAATTTTTTTAACACCGTGGTAGTATATTTCTCCACCATAATTCCACGGTATCGATTTGTCAGATTTGTAGGGGACAGGCCCAGGCATGGTTATCTTCAAGGGAACAATCTTCGTAGCGGATGTAATCTTAACAGGCCTTTTGGGGACCTTGGAAAGATTGGTGGAAATGGTGATTATTGAAACATCTTTGATAGGAGTTGGAGTAACGGGAGTCTTTTTGAAAAGAATTTGTTGGTTGTCCATTAGGCGTTGGATGCCTATCTTCAGCAGTGGAGAGTCGATTGGTAGGGAGTGACAAAAATAGCAATCTTCTTTACATCCTGGGAAAATCCCAGCCTTCAACAGATTCAACTTGATTGTCAATAGTGGGGTCATCAGATCATCAACAGTAGAAACAAACAGATCTTCTTCAATAGCATGGACATTGCGACCATGCTTTGGCATCGGAGCGGATATTACATTCGGCTTCTCTGGGGCGTCGAACTCAACCTATTTTGCATCTATTAAATCTTGAATTTTATGCTTAAGCGCCCAGCAATCGTTGGTGTCGTGCCCGACGCTGTCAGAATGATAGGCACACTTAGCATTGGGATGATAATATGGGGAAGTTGTATTCACATTTTTTGGTGCCTCTTTGATAGTAGTGAGATTTAACTTCAACAAATGGGGAAGAACTTGTGCAGGCGTCATGTTGATGCGAGTGAACTGCCGTTGTGGCCGCTCTACCCATTGCTGGTTAGGTCTAGACTGATTGTTACGAGGCTGATCATTTGACAAATTTTGTATCATCACGGCCCCTACAGTCGGCCGGCGCTCAGTTCTTCTCAATCCTTTCTGAGAGTATATAACAGCGGCTTCCTTCTTGGCCTGGAATGATTTCTTAACAGTTGCGGAGGCAGAGGCATCCCTTTGAATCTTCCCACTCTTAATACCAGCTTCCACCCGTTCGCCAGTCATAATCAGTTCAGTAAACCCTACGGAAGAACTCCCGATCAAATGGTTGAAGAAAGGGCCAGATAGGGTCCCCAAGAACATATCAACTAGTTCCCTATCTGAAAGAGGTGGCTGCACTCTTCCGGCCAAGTCGCGCCATTTCTGGGCGTATTCTTTGAATCCCTCATTTGAGGCCATCCCCATACTTTGTAACTGGGTACGGGTTGGCGCTAAGTGAGCATTATATTGATACTGGCGATAAAGGCAGCTGCCAAATCCTCCCAACTGTGCACTTCTGACCTCTCAAGCTGGTAAAACCAATCAAGCTGTGTACCAGACAAGCTGTCCTGAAAAAAGTGTACCCAAAGATTTATGTCGGATGTATGAGGTTGAATTCTTCTGACATATGACCTCAGGTGCATCTTCGGGCAAGACAGACCATCGCATTTTGCAAAAATTGGCACCTTAAACTTTGGAGGGATCACAATCCCAGCAATCAATCCCAATTCTTCAAAATCTAACCCGGGAACCCTTTGCAGCTCCATAGCTGTCAGTCTATCCTCCAGATTTTTGTACTTGTCGTCCGCTGGCGGGTATTGCTGCTCTGAGTAGTCTTCATCTTCCTCAACCTCTTCCTCTTCAGCCTCGGACTCAGAAGGTAATGCAGCTCCTTTTCCCTTACTGGTTCCCTCATCAGATGTGGAGGGGAATTCAAGAACTATCCTAGCTTCATTCTCAAATCTTCTTCCCAGTGTAGCTACCCCAACTCTTTTCTTCTTCTTTTTTCCTTTTTCTTGCTATTTGTTCCCCAACAGTGCTTTTAGATCCTCCTGACCCTTTGCCAAAGTCATAAGGAGTTGTTGAAACTGCGAGTTTGTGACTGCAGATCTTTGACCGTCTGTTCAAGATCCATCTTACTGAAATAAACAGCAGAAAGATAAGGAAACCTGGTGTGAAGACTTGCTTATGCATATGATGAATGATATGTTTATTCATGCAATGCATTCAAGGATTTAGAAATTCAAAATTGTTGCAGACAAAAAGAACACACGTCATATTAATAAGAAGAAATTTTGTCAGTACATAAATGCCCCATGGGCCAAATATTACAAAAAACTTCTTAAGGTAAAAAGACGTTGCGCATCCTCTTTGCTGCGATGTAAGTGTTAAGGGTCTCCTCCTCGTGAAGTCGGCGGGTAAGCTCCAAAACCTTCTTCTCACTGGCGTAGAAGCTGGCTTCAAAAGTATTTTGTTCCTCCTTGAGTTGGATCCAACTCTTTTGCATTTCCTCCCATGATGTTGGCATGTCAGGATGTAGGATGGTGTATGGAACCTCTCCTTCCTTAACAGGCTCTTTAATCAAAGGGAGAATGTGAGGGTAAGGCATCATAAGACTCTGGGTGCGGGTTCGTACCCACTTGAGATAAGGCTCAAGAGGAATAGAGTTTTTGTGCCCCATTGTCTTGCTATCTACCTTGTTAGGCATCCTCCAAGCTCTGATGAATCTTTGGCGAAGTCCTTGTGCATCATTGTCGAAGTCAAAAACTAGGTCAGGAATCAGCATGTCATGAGGGCCATCCCTCCGTGCATATCTAAATTGTCTCAAAGCTAGACAGGGGTTGTAGGTAATGCCTCCCCTAATGCCAAGTAATGGAACATTAGGGAACTCACCACAACGATCGACGATGATGACATTTTCTCTGGACTGAGAACACCAATGTACATCAGAATGTGTGAGGGTCATCAACCGTTGTGACCACCTTAAGCCTTGTTCATTCTTCAAAACAGATTGTGGAAGGTGCGAAATAAACCACCTTGCAAGGAGAGGAGTACAGCACATGAGAGCACCTCTCTTCCTCATTGTTCGTGTGTAAAATGAGTGGAGGATGTCCCCAAGCAATGTAGGTATGGGATTCCTGGATAGGAAAATCTTGACAGCATTGGCATCTATAAGTTGGTCAGGATTTGGGAACAAGACCAACCCATAAATAAGGAGTGCCACAATCTCTTCAAAGGCTTGCAGATCCAAAGAATTCCAACACTCTTGTGCCTTCTCGAACAAGAATTTTGCCAAGAAGCCTTTGACACCACTTCTAGTCTCCCAATGCCCCTTGATGTCAGATGGTTGCAAGTGTAGTGCTTGAGCAACATCTTCAGGCTTTGGTTCTTTTTCTGTACCGTTGTAGGGTAGTTGATTAAGAATAGGAATTCTCAGGAGTTGAGAAAATTCCTCCAAAGTAGGCACCAATTGATAGTCGGGGAATGTGAAACAGTGGTGAAGGGGGTCAAAGAACTGGAATAACACTTTCACCATGTCCTCTTCAATGTTGGTGTTGACTAGGCTGAGCAGTCTACCATGTCTTTCACTGAAGAGAGAGCTTTCTGGAATTCTGGATGTAAGCTCCTTGAGTTGAGGAGGGATTCTCACAAGATTGACTTGGATAGTTTTCCAGCGAAGAATTTCCATGACCTATAAAACAAGAACAAAGATGAAGATCCAAACCCTTGAAATGGTTAGTGGATGCATATGATGCTTTATGATGTTCATGATGTATGCACAAACATATGTACAAGCAAGTCACACAAAACCCTAGTTTCAGGCTTGCATGAGGTTTCATAGGTAAGTACCCTCTTGAGTGTAGTTGGCTTCAAAACCTGTCCTATAAATAGTAATCGGATTCTAAGGAGCTCAATATCATTGGATTGTTTTCTATGTTCATTGTTTTGGTTTAGCCACTTAACTAGCGACCAAAATATTCCAAGAAAACAACCCTCAATGAGTGTAGTATCGAGTATCTACCAACTTCGGACTGCACCAAAGCCGGTCATCTCACTACCCCTAATAAATGGCTAAGATGGTCAAGTAAGGTTCTAGGTCATTAGTGCTTAGTGACATCACTCAGCGGCCCCGTACTCTCCTTGATTGAACTCAAGGGTTACCGGTACTCACAAATATGTCGCACTAATATAGCTATTGCTTCAACCGTGTCGGTATACCCCGCACAGTTTCCACAACGTATTGCTATCTATGAATGTTTCCTAAATCCGGGTTAGGATTTCAAGCCCAAACAAGAGAACCAAAAATGTAAAGCAATCAAAGAAAATAATTAGTCATGCAAAAGGGTGATCTAGGCCCTAAGGTTACTCCACTTTTAAATTTGTCCCCATCAGAGTCGCCAGTTCTGTGATACGGTGGGAGAACTGACTTGAGGTTTTGCGTTTGTGTTCGCAAATGTTTCGGTTTAGCAAGAGTCGCCACCGACTTTTTATTTTATCCTAAGGAAAGGTTTAAAAAGCACAGGAAAAACCTTTGAGATGTTTTCTTGGGTTCGGGGAGTAGATTATAGAAAGGGAAGGTATTAGCACCCTTTCTATCCATGGTTATCCATGGGCTCTTAGTTACTTGCTTAGATCACTTGCCTTTGCTTTTCAATTGTTTGAAATGGTGCTTTGTGTGTATGGTTTTGAAAATGTTTTGAAAAAGATGCCTTTGTCTAGGCAACCCTTGTAACAATTCTTTACTCGAATGTTTTACAAAGGTGTTTGTCTTTTTGAAAAGATGTTTCAATGTTTTTGAAAGTTGTTTTAGAAGTTGTGTTTGTGAAGTGTGTTTTGAAAAGTAGGCAAGCGTGTTTTGCAAGTTTGATCAAGTAACTAAGAGTTGTCTACCCCTAAATTTACTCAAAGATTTTTCTCATGTTTTAACCCTTTTAACAGTGTTGTTTCACCATTGTATTTGGTGAACAACCTTGTGTTAGGATGTTAACGGGATGGGCGCGGGTCATCGTATAGACCATGAATTCAATGGTGTCAAGTATCTTTGGCATTTTTTCCTTGAGGGACTTGATCATTTTTGTTTAGGCAACTTGATAGCGTCATCGAGGGACTATGATCATTTGATTTGTTTTTGTTTTGCCAAAGACACTCAACATGCAACATGGCCCATTTTTTAAGGCAACAAGTGGAGTAACCCTAAGGGTGCAAGTGTGATTGGTGTATTTTTTCATGCATTTGTCTTGTGTTTAGGTCAAGCTATTTGTTGGTTTTATTTGCATACAAACCCTAGGTCTATCATGGCATAATTGAAAGCTTTTAAAATGTGAAAATTTAAATGCTAAGCTATTACATCATGATATAGGGAGGGGGGTACAAGTTTGAATTGGGATATTTGACAAGAAATTTAAATCTAAACTATTACATCCATATCGAATATACAAATATTTAATTGTACAATGTAAAGTAAATACAATAAATATGCAAAATGTATTATGCACAAAAATGATTTTTTATGTATGTGAAAGTATTTTTCAATGTGAAATATAAACAAAAATAAAAAGGTCAAATTTTGAATATTTTTGTGGTTTTAGGGTTAAACCCTAGTTTTTGAATAAACATTATTATTTATTGATTATGTACAAAATTTGTTAATTATATACAAAATAAAAAGTATATGGTTAAAATGGTATTTTTGATGTCATATATTAAAAAAAATAAAAATGTATTATTTTCATATTTTTATCCTAAGTATTCTAATAAAATATACAAGTATTTATATTACATATTAAATATACTAAATATATACAAGAATAAAATATTAATTATTTACAAAAAATGTATATTTTAGAAAATGTTTTCAAAATGTAAACAAAAAATAATAACTGAAAAATATTTATTTTTGTATTATTTTTTAGGGTTTTAAATAAAAAAGTTATATATTTATTTACATGTATATGCTAAATAAAACAAATAAATGCCAAATAAATGCAAAAATGTATGGAAAAATATTTTTGATATTTTTTATATTTGAGCAAATAATATTAAGTCAAAATCAAAAAGAAAAAGTCAAAAATGATAAATATTTCACACAATGGGCCAGGGGGTGCAAAATGAGAAAAGGGGTGCAAAAAGCAAGACTGACTCAGGCCCAGCCCAAGCCAGTCATCTTCTTCCTCCAGCAACCTGTTTGAAACAAAAACGCGCGCTTCTTTGATCCAACACCATATCCTAATTCCTTGACTTTTACACAAAACTCATAACACCAATATTATAGAGCATCAAGAGACGAATTCAGACATATAAAACACTTGACCTAACTCTAAGAATCCAGGGAGAATTTCTTCATCCCCAATTTCTGACCTAATTTTTCTTCAATGTTCATGGCCAAAATTCTCACAGCACGCATAATATAAATGAAAAGTAAATACATGGATGGCTTCAGGGCTATGAGTAGAACATGTTTTCTTCACAAACCTAAGCTTAATCATGACTGGATAGAGAGATATAAGTTCATGTTTTTACCCGTTTCAGCTTGACTTGAACAGAATAATGTAGCAACTTCCAATGGATTTTGAACTTTTGTACAGCTTGCCTGAAGTCCAAGGATGCTTCTCCAACTCCTAGCTTGCTTTAAAATCAACTGAATTGTGCTATGGAAGTCAACCTGCACAGCTTGAAAATAAAAATGGCAAACGTGGTTATGGGTGTTACAGCTTGAGTTCAATGCTTGGGATAGCTTCAGTGGATGATATGGAACATGTTTGAACTCTTTTTGGCCAAAGTGCACGAGTGGAATGGATTGTGGAAGTCAAACTGCAACATATGCCCTGTTTCTGCAGCAATAGGGTGTTTTTGTGAATGAGGAGGTTTGGGAGGTGGTTCAGTCGTGCTTTAGGCTTGCTTGGATGTATGAAAGATATTTGCAAAGTTTGTGTTTGGCTGTATTGACAGGAATGAGAGATGGAGAGTTTTGGCAAGCTTTCTTCTTTTTGAAGTAAGAAGGTTCAAGTTGGGTTATAGGCCTGTACAAGGCTCTCAAGCATGCTGCAGCACTCTCTCTTGATCAGTGGGATTTGTCTACAAACTTGTGCCTCAAAGATCTGGCTTGTACCTCTTGGATATGGTATTTGACATAAAGTGCATCTTTATCAAAATGGCAACTTTGCTTTTTCCAATTAAGGATTAGTTTAGCATGCAATGTCCAAATGGATGAAATAATACCTTAATACAATGGTTTGGCATTTAATTATTGAGTGTGAAGAGGGTTAGAGGCCTGCAAGCTAGCATAAACCATGCTGAGTTGAAAATGCAAAGTGTTATGAGCAAGCTTTGGCCATGAACAAAAGTGAGTTTTGGCCAACTTTGCAAATTCGATTCTCCCTAACCACAAGGGTGTTTGAGAAGTTCTTAGACAATTTGGAAAGCTTGGAATGTGTACTACAATCCATCTTTGTAATGCAAATTGAAATTTCAAGTGGAAGCATGTGAAAAATGACCAAGAAGTTGGACAAAAATCCTGCCTAGAATAGGTCAAAATTTCTCTAAGTTAAAAATGTTTTGCACCCTTGTTCCAAAAATCATAACTTGAGCTACAAGATTCCTTTGAGAAAACTTTGTGAATAAAAGTTGTCGATTTTGCAATGGACTACATCTTTCATGTTTTGAGTTTTGTTTGAATCCATTTGCATCTTGGTGAAAAAAAGGGACAAAGTTAGGGGAAAATAAGGGAATTTCATAACTTAGAAAATTTCTAAGTTATGAAATTTCTTCATTTTAAACCCTAATTTGCAAATTTGGGTTTCTTGATGAACAATTTTCATAATTTGACATGTCTTGATGAAAAATGAATCTTGGCACTTGATTTTGACCAAAAAGTCAAAGTTTGACTTTTCAGTATACAGTCCAATTTTGATCAGTTGACTAGAAAATTCATCTGTCAATCCTGTGCATTTGAGATCTTTTGAACTTGTTGAATGGATCAAGACAATGTCATTGAGTCCTTGAGTCCATATGTGAGCTTGATTTGCCATTGGTTAGGTCAAACAGTCAAAAATTGCCTTTGTGTAGTCAAAACCCTAAAAATGACCATTTTGCCCTTTTGGTGATCTGATCAAATTTCTTGTGGAATTGTGATCCAAACTTGACCAAATGGTTCATATGAGTTCATTATGTTGATGTGGGTCAAATTTCATGAAGTTTGACTGTCAATTGGCCACAGTTGACTTTTTCCCCAATACAGCTGATTTCTAGGTCAACTGTCCAATTGACTGGGCAAAGATTGAAATCAAGGCTTGAAACTTGGTATGGATAAACTTGTGAGTCCAACATGAAGCATGAAAGTAATTTTGGGCATTTTAGGTCAAAACATCTTTGTGCAAACTCAAACCCTAATTTGGGTCAACAGTGCAAGGAGGGGTCTTGAGTAGAGCAAACCCTAACTTGATCTTGAGCTCCAAGAGTCTTGTGATGAGAAAATGTTGATGAAATGGGAGGGCAAATTTTAGGGTACAACAGTTGCCATAGACTTGGGAATCAAATCTTTAGATGTGTTTGGAGATTCAGCTTTGGTCATCAGTCAGATCAAAGGGGAATGGGACACTAAACACCAAAATCTTATCCCTTACAAAGAACATGTTTTGACATTGCTACCACATTTTGAGAAGATTACCTTCGAGTATTTCCCGCGAGAAGAAAATCAGCTAGCAGATGTGTGATCGGTGGGAATGAGAACTGACTGTTTTTTAATGCTGGTTCGCGTTTGCGTTTGTTTTCGCAAAGTGTCGCGGTAGGCAAGAGTCGCCATCGTCTTTTATTTTATCCAACAAGGAAAGGACAAAAGCACAGAAAAATTCCTTTTCGAGATTGTTTCTCGGGTTCGGGAGGTAGATTATAGAAAGGGAAGGTGTTAGCACCCTTTCTATCTGTGGTTATCCACGGGCTCTTAGGTACTTGCTCACTATGTTTTCAAAAGTTTGCTTTTCTTTGTGATTGTGGGTTTTGAAAAAAGTTTGTTGTTTTGAAGAGAGTGTAAGTGCGAAAAGTTTTGTTTTGTTTAAAAGAGAGCAAGTACTTAAGAACATCTACCTACTCAAAAAGGAATTAAACTGTGCAACTGTCCTTTAGACAGTGCTATCCCACTATTGAGGAGTAGGTAACACCGTCGTTGGAGTTTTTCGGGTCAATTCGATTTTAGGGACGTGTGGTCACTAAAGCAACGTTAGGACGCTTTAGTGGTAATCCTAATGTCTTAGATCATTTTTATCAAGGCAACCATTTCGAGGCAATTTATGATCTTGGGACAAAAGGACCACCTCTAAAACATCCTATACTTAGTGACCACGTTTAAGGCAACCAAGTGAGGCGTACCCTAAGAGTGACATGTGCGAGTGTGTCAATTTTCAGTTTATGTTATCTTTGTACATGTTATGGTGAGCTGTGGTTGATTTTAAATTAAGAGTTAATCTTGTCATGCATAGCCTAGTTAGCATACATCTAAACAGTTAATATATGTACAGGAATTTAAAGTGCGGGAATTGTAAATCCTACGCTATTACAAGGCTTCGGGGAGGGGGATTATTTACATGTCCAAAAATTGGGGGAATAAAAAGCAGTAAAGTGTAAAAGTCTTAGTTAAGTTATTACAAACCAGTAGGCAGTTACAATAAAATAAACGCGCGCGAATCTGAAAATAAACTCTTAGAAAAAGGTCCTAAGAAATAAATCTTTTTGTTGTTTTATTTTATTTTTTGGGAAAATGCTAAATGTTCAACTAAGTCAAATTTAATTAATAAAAAAAAAAGGAAACGTATTAAGATTAACTCTAAAAACATACTTAATATTTTTTGCATTTTTTGATTATGAAAAAGATTGAATTTAAATAAATCCTAAGTCTACTGTTTTTAAAAATTGGAGAAAATAAGTTAAAATAATTAACTAAATTAAATCCTAATTCTAAGTTATTTATTTTTATGATTTTTATGTTGATTAAAAAAAACTAAAAGAAATAAACAAAAAAAACAAAGTAAATAAAGTACAAATGGGTCAGGCAACAAATCAAGAAATTATATAATTCTGGAGGCCTGGGTCGAAAGAGGTGCAGGCTGTCTTTCGAACCAGTGAAGAAGCTGGATCGAAGGTGCATGAGGGGCTGCACTCTGAGGGTGTTCGATCTGGACATGTCATCCTTCGATCTGGAAGTCTTGGGTCCAGTTCGAAGCTAAACTGCTGAGCTTCGAAACTCTGAACAGGAATCTGAGAATGTATTTCCTGCAAGAAACGAAACAGATGTTAAAGGTCCAGGGGGGATTTTATCCCCCTGGTTCGAATCTCCCCCTTATTCGCACCTGCTGAATCTGGGTCTGGGCTTGTTTTATCCTGGGATTCGAAGGGGAAACTCAGATTGTGCCCAAGCAATGGCACAATCTCATCTCTGCGCTGTAGCTTATATGTAGCACATTAAATCATTCACAAACAACAGTAATAATATGAATATGCAATCAAAAATGAATTTAAAAATGAGTTTGAGATTAGATTTTTCTTTTACCAAACAGAGGTGCTTCGATCTGTAGTTCTGAGGGTGGAGGTGTTCGCTGGGTGGCAGCTTTGGCTTGTGCAGGGACTGGGTATGGCTTCCTGGAAGTGCATATGACTTTTGGCAGCGTATCTCCAAGTTCTCTATTTTTTCTGTATATTTTTTCCGTCTGTTTGCAACATTTGTGATTTCTTTATATAGAGGGGGTAGAGGGGACAGGAAGACAAAGGTTTAAATAACCTTCATTATGTGTTTGACAGCCATGAATGAGCATTTGTAACGTTAATTATGTGTTTGAAAGCCATGAATGAGAGTTTGTAACGTTGGCTAAACACATGGGATCCTGTCCCTTTTTGAATTTTGAATGACATGTAACTGGCCTTCAAATGCTCCCTTTCGAATAAGCTGATGGCCTCCTTCGAATGCTCCCTTTCGAATGGGCTGATGGCCTCCTTCGAATGCTTTTCGAAAGCTTCTTCGAATGGACCCTTTGAATGCTTCTTCGAATGGACCTTTTTGGAATTCCAATCGAAGGACACTGTTATAATGCCAATCGAAGTACCTGTCCATAATGCCAATCGAAAGGCTTGTCTAGAATGCCAATCGAAAGGCTCCTTCAGAACACCAATCGAAGGGTCTTTCAGAATGCAAATCGAAGCGCTTGTCCAGAATGCCAATCGAAAGAGCTTGACAGAATGCCAATCGAAAGAGCTTGACAGAATGCCAATCGAAAGAGCTTGACAGAATGCCAATCGAAAGGCTCCTTCAGAACACCAATCGAAGGGTCTTTCAGAATGCCAATCGAAATGTACTTGAAGCAACACTCAAAAAATTTCTTTTTCTTTAGGCAAGAGTTTGTGATCAACCATGTAAGGGGGAGACTTTGGGAAACATGAGAGGGCAAATTTTGGGGTACAACAGTTGCCCCTGTTCAATCTTCTTAAACCTGAGGATGTAGATTGGCTTACGTGCCTTTCGTGATCCGAAGGTGGAAGATGATTGAACACTAGAGTGCTCAGAAATTTGCACTCGCATGGTGTGGTATCAGCATTGTGATGTCGGGAATGGGCTTACAGATGCCATTTGGAGATTGTTGGTAGGTGGTTCTATCCTTGTTGACGGGTTGTCTCTATTGACGGGGTGTCTCCTTTGACGAGTTGTCTCCATTGACAGGTTGTCTCTATTGACAGGTTGTCTCTATTGACGGGTTTGGCCACAGAAAAATCTTTAGGAATTGATTTAACTGATCTTGTCTCCATTGACTGGCTTCGCCTCAGAAAAATCTTTAGGAGTCGATTTAACTGACCTTGTCTCCATTGACTGGCTTCAACTCAGAAAAATATTTAGGAATCGATTTAACTGATCTTGTCTCCATTGACTGGCTTCGCCTCAGAAAAATCTTTAGGAATCGATTTAATTGACCTTGTCTCCATTGACTGGCTTCACCTCAGAAAAATCTTTAGGAATCGATTTAACTGATCTTGTCTCCATTGACTGGCTTCGCCTCAGAAAAATCTTTAGGAATCGATTTAACTGACCTTGTCTCCATTGACTGGCTTCGCCTCAGAAAAATCTTTAGGAATCAATTTAACTGATCTTGTCTCCATTGACTGGCTTCGCCTCAGAAAAATCTTTAGGAATCGATTTAACTGATCTTGTCTCCATTGACTGACTTCGCCTCAGAAAAATCTTTAGGAATCGATTTAACTGATCTTGTCTCCATTGACTGGCTTCGCCTCAGAAAAATCTTTAGGAATCGATTTAACTGATCTTGTCTCCATTGACTGGCTTCGCCTCAGAAAAATCTTTAGGAATCGATTTAACTGATCTTGTCTCCATTGACTGGCTTCAACTCATAAAAATCTTTAGGAATCGATTTAACTGATCTTGTCTCCATTGACTGGCTTCAACTCAGAAAAATCTTTAGGAATCGATTTAACTGGTCTAGACAAGGTCTTGGAGTATCTTCAACTGGATCGGCATCAGGAAAATCTTTAGGAATCGATTTAACTGGACCAGAGAAGGCCTTTGATATGGCTGAGAATTTAACTGTGTCCTTCCTGAAAGGTAAAGGTCAGTCATATGCAATGCATGATATAGATCAAGCAATGATGTTCTCAACATAAATGAGATTGTGTGGTATGATGCGTTTATGCATGTATCATGATGTATGGAAATGTAATGTTTTAGTTGGGGGAAAATAAATCCCGGATAACTTGCTGGAGAATAGAGTTGAATTCTTCGGTTCCGCTGGGGATGACGAACAAAGATGATTGCAAGAATAAACCTGCAGGAGAGAATGACTCCGTTGGGGAATTACTCTGTGGGGGAGAGATGTTTTGCTGATGATTTTAACGATAACTCCGCTGGGGATTCTGTTGATAAGCTTTGTTGGGGATTTTGATGATGAACTCCACTGGGGATTGATTACCATTGCTGGTGATATTGAATCTGTTGAGGATAGAAGTCCTGCTTGGGGAGAGAAATAACTTCGCTAGGGATGATCTTCCAGAATCTACTGGGTAAGATGACTTAATCCTGGCGGGGAAGCTTTTTTAGACTGCGTTGGGGCAATGGCTCCACTAGGGGTATCTTGTATTCCTCTGGGAAACATTCTTATACTCTGTTGAGGAATATTAAGACTGCCAGGGATACTCTTATGCTTGCTGGGGAATATCCTTATACTCCGCTGGGGAATATTAAGACCTTCTTGGGATACCCGACCTTTTCAGGGCTGATGGTAGACCAACTCTGCTTGGGAAGAGTCTTGTTGATTTGTTCATGGTTGCAAGTCTCAGTGGGGAGAGCTACCATTACTGTTTTTATTCTGCGGAGGGTGAAGGTATCTTAGCCATATTCTTCAGCTGAATATACCTTGGTACCTTGGTGGACAGAGCAACTAGACAGCTCAGACAAATCTTATTGCCCCTGTTTCTGTTATCACCCGTAATTAGTCCTTTGTTTCGCATGTAAATATTTATGAGAAGCAATTGATGTCAAACGCATATATCAAAAATGAATATTGGACGTTCTTTGCAAAACAAAACAGATAAAGGGAAAACAATTTGAAATTTGTCTGAAAATGAATTTGTATTGATTTTTGAAGTTTGGCCTGTAAATAGGCGTTTTGTACAAGAGGTCGACGTCCTAGTAAGAGAACGCCGCTGAACAAATAGAATTTATACACTTTGTGAAAAGAAAACAAAACAGCTATGTGAATAGTCCCAATGGGTTCCAACTCTGCTATTTCCTTTATATCTTCAAGCATCTCATCACTTTGCTACTTAGTTGAAGATGAATCTGATGGACTGGTGTCGTCTGAGCCTGATAGTTGATACCGAAGTCCGGATGCGAGGTGATCCAATGAGACATAGTGTTACGCTTTAATCCCTAACTTTTGCCTGGACCGCCCTTTCGGGTTTTCAGTCCACCGGGATACCCTTTTTTTCCCAAGCCGCCTTTTCAGGTTTTCGACTTGTCGGGTGTACAGATTTTTTCATTTTCATCCCTTATTTTTGCCCGAACCCTTTTGGTTCGCCGGGAAGCCCTTATTTTTGCCTAGGCCAGTCAACCTAGCGGGTCTTTGATTATGCGTAGTATCTTTTTACTATGTCTGCATTGACGGGATGAGGAAGGTTGTCACCATCCATGGTGGTTAGAATCATCGCTCCTCCTGAGAAGATGTTTTTAACCACAAATGGCCCTTCGTAAGTAGGGGTCCATTTGCCCCTGGGATCACCTTGAGGTAGAATAATGCGATTTATTACCAGGTTCCTGACTTGATACTCTTGTCGTCTGACTTTCTTGTTAAATGCCTTGATCATTCATTTTTGGTACGTCTGACCATGACAAATAGCAGTGAGTCTCTTTTCGTCGATTAGGTTCAGTTGATCAAGTCGGGTCTGGATCCAGTCATCTTCGCTCAAACCTGCATCTTTCATGATCCGAAGAGAGGGAATCTGAACTTCAATGGGTAAGACTGCCTCCATGCCATAAACCAAGGAATAGGGTGTTGCCCCTGTTGACGTCTGTGCTGAGGTACGGTACCCATGAAGAGCAAATGGTGAAATTTAGAGCAAGTATCTAGAGTCGTCTACCTACCCTAAGGAATCCGTCTGTGTAGATGTCCTTTAAAGTAGTGCCATCCCACCATTGAGAGGTAGGTAGCACCACCGTTGGAGGTGTTCGGGTCAATTCGAGGTTCGGGACATGGTGATCACCAGAGCAATAGGAAGACACCTTAGAAGCTACCCTCATGCCAGGTTCCCGGATCATGAGGACTTACTAAGACATCCTCTACTCGACGATCACCTTTCGAGGCAAGGCAACAGTGAGGCGTACCCTAGGGGTGGTGTGTAATTTGTGTGTCAGATTCAGTTATTTTGTCTTGTTCATGTCAGAGTGATCTATGCGCTCGTTTTTATTTTTTTGTCCATTCATTCTTGCATGCATTTGTTAACAGTTAAAAATTGCGAGAAAGGTAAAGTTCTAAACTATTACAAAAGGCGCGGGTCCACATCGCCAAAATTCCAGAACCCGATTTGACAGAAAATAAATAAAGAAGTAAAGTAAAAGTGCGAAAGATTAAAATGTTTACACGGCTTTGGGAGAGATACATAAATATTAAAAGAAAAAGAAATAAATATGCGAATTGAATTAAAGTTGAAACGAGGGCGTTGAACCCTTTTTAATTAAATTAAATTAAACGATTATTAAATTAATAAAATTAAAATGAAAAGAAATTGTTTTTGGTATTTTTGTATTTTATGATTTTAATGAAAAAAGAATTAATTAAAACAAAATGCTAACCCTAATTCTAGTTGTTTTTTAGTTTATTAAGAAAGAATTAAATTTTAACCTAAACTTAATCTAATTATTTACATGCAATTTAATTACAAAAATAAATAATAGAAAATATTTAATTATTATGAAAGAAAAGAAAAAAGGATAAAAATTATTACAAACCCTAATTCTACCAATTTTAGATTTTTATTAAAAAAGTTAAGGTTAAAACCTAAATTAAAAAACTAAGTTAATTAATGAACTTTATTTACAAAAATACTAGTTAAATAAAAATATTTATTATTTTTTATCTTTTCTGATTTTTTGGTGTTTTTTATATATTATGAAAATAATAATTTAAAAGAAATTAATTAAAATAAAGAAAAGAAAAATATAAAAGAAAGGGTAAAAGAAACAAACTAGAGGGGGGTGCTGTCCCCAAGTGGAGGTGAAGTCCAGTAATTTTAAGCCCAATAAGTTCTGGCCTGATTGACTTTCCAGGAAGTATGCATATGCGTTGACCAACATCCACCATGTTCTTCCAATTAGAACCCTATGATCCATCTCAATAGGCACGTGGACGGATTGATGTTGAGGATGTATGATGCGTCTTCACGCTGAAACTGCACATAAGCATTGGATGAAAAATAATATGAAAGGGGGTGGGGACCTGGGATCGAACCCAGGTCCTGAAGGTCACCAACACAATTGCTTGCCACTGAGCCACCTAGCGCGTTTGAATATATAATAGTAAACAATTAATATAAGAGAAAATAATGGTTAGTGGAAAATTAGCGCGCAAAATTTGAATGCTCCAATGGTACTCTTCCACGCATCATCTTCTTCTTCTTCGTTTATTTTTCCCTGAAACACAAAACCATAAGCAACGGTTTTGAACCGTTCTAAAAGGCATTATTCCAGAAAATAGCGAATAGGCCATATGGCCTCATAAATTAGGCGCGAGGGTTAGTTTCTCTTCGTCCAAGCATGCTTGATTCAATGGTCCAGGTCTCGAGTGCTAATTTTTCCTTAAATGAAAAACCCCAATTCACAGCTTGGAAAACCCTAATGTCCAACAATGGTGAAATCGCATAGAGTGCACAAAAACATAATTAAATTATATAGTTAGCATCAGAATCATATAATGAACACAAATCAAGCATCAAAAATTATGAAAAATGTATGAATCGAGATGCAAGAGTATCAAATATTTTCTGTACAGGGTGAGATCGTTCTCACGTTTCTTGGGGTGGAAGCTTGTGGTTTTGATCCAAATTTCTTCCCTGAAGCCTCAGCAAGCCAATGGAATAAGTATCGTGGCTTGAATCAACCTGGAACTTGGTTTTCAGATTTGAGTTTTCAAGCAAAAAATTCAAGTTTGTTTCTTGGTATATGGCGCAGCTTGGAGTCAGTGAGCACGAGGGTTTGCTTGCATATATGTATATGAGTGATTAGGTTAAGAATTTGATCAAAAGAAATCCATGAATTGATGAAACAAATATTTGATTTTTATGGCATTAGCTTTCAAATCTTTTTCATGCAAACTTCTACCAAATCATGACCAATTAGCAAGATTCTTTCCAAATCTGATTATACACAATATCTTGAAATTATTTCATGCACAAAAAGATTCAACAAATTAGGTTTAGTATTTTTTACATATTTAATTTAATTAAATGAATTATTAATAATTAAAAATCCAAATAAATAAATAAAAATGATAAAAAACTTCCCTTTGGGCCAAATGGTCGTGCACATGCCTTGGATGATGAATTGTAGAAGAAAAAGAGGCCCATTAGCAATTTTAGGTCATTTGAAACAATGTTGACTTTTCAAAATATCCAAAAATTTCCCAACTTCTACAAGGCATAACTTGCTCCATTTTTAAGCTTTGCTCATGTTCTTGGACATTTTGGAAAGGTCTTTGAGTCCTCTAACCAATGCCTTTGGTCCCATGTCATTTTGATTTACCAATCTCAAGTTATGGCCTTTGACTTAAAGTCCCTTTTTGTTGACTTTTGAAAATGACCTATAATGTTGAAATTGATAACTTTTTGTGAGAGCATTTCTTGGACTTGAAGTGTGAAGAGGAGTTGTAGGAAATGTCTTTCTCTTCAAAATGAGATTTGGATGGAATTTTTCTGATAATCCATGTGAAAGTTATGCCCTGGTCAATTTACAGTTGACTTTTTCAACTATTCAAATAAGGAAACTTTTGCATCTTGATGATTTTTGAGCCAAGCTTTGAGAATCATGATCAAGCATTGATCAAATGATGTTTGTGGCTTCAAAATGAGATGTTGACCAAAAATTTGAACTTTTGACTGTCAAATGACCATTTTGCCCCTACAGTTGACTGTAGTGCAATTAGGGTTTTGACTGTGCAATTTTATGCTGAAAGTCTTGAAACTTGATATGAGGATGCTTGACCATGTTTATAGGCATGTGGGACTTGATTGGACCCTTAGAAACTTCATTTTCTTTGTCAGAACCAAAACCCTAATTTTGACTGTTATGAGGCCCTTGAACTGTGCAACCCTTGGGGAGATTTTGAAGCTTGCTCTGGCAATTTCTTGAAGAATATGGGAGGGAAAATTTTGGGGTACAACAGTTGCCCCTGTTCAATCTTCTTAGACCTGAGGATGCAGATTGGCTGACGTGCCTTTCGTAATCCGAAGGTGGAAGATGATTGAACACTAGAGTGCCCAGAAATTTGCGCTCACATAGTAGCAGTGTGATGGTGGAATGGGCTTATAGATGCCATTTAGAGATCGATGGATAGGATGATGGGCTTATAGATGCCATGCTAAGAGATGATGGAAGGTGGATGGGCTTATAGATGCCATCTGGATGTTGATCGCGTAAGAGATTCCTTAGCGAGAACTTGCGTACCTGCAAAAGAAAAATGATTACCTGACCTATTACAGGAGCTGGTCTTCAAACTCTTTGTGTAGATGTGTCCTGACTGGTTACAGGAGCTGAATCTGGAGCTTCAAACGGTGATGAATGAACCAGGGATGGTTACTACCTCAACAGGAACGGTGAGAGAACCTTGGATGACTTTAACCTCAACAGCAATCGTTGAGAAAATCTTAGGATTACCACCTCCGCAGGATCGGGGAGAGAACCATAGGCGACTACAACCTCAACAGCAAACATTGAGAGAATCTTGGATAACTTCACTTCAACAGCAATCGTTGAGCGAAATCTGGGATTACCAACTCCGCAGGATCGGGGAGAGAACCATAGGCGATTACCACCTCAACAGCAAACATTGAGAGAATCTTGGTGGGAATTATCATCTCCGCAGTATCGGGGAGAGAACCATAGGCGATTACAACCTCAATAACAATCATTGAGAAAACCTTGGATGGAATTATCATCTCCGCAGTATCGGGGAGAGAACCATAGGTGATTACAACCTCAATAGCAATCATTGAGAAAACCTTGGATGGAATTATCATCTCCGCAGTATCGGGGAGAGAACCATAGGCGATTACAACCTCAACAGCAAACATTGAGAGGACCTTGGATAACTTCTACTGAGTCTTCATCAAAAAAATCTGTTTGGGGTCGATTTAACTGGACTAGAGAAGGCCTTTGACTGGATAAGAAATCTTTGGAGTCGATTTAACTGAACCGGTCTAGGTCTTGAAATAGCTGAGAACTTAACTGAATCTTTTCCTGAAAGGTAAAGGTCAGTCATATGCAATGCATGATATGGGTCAGGCAATGATGTTCTCAACATAAATGAGATTTGTAAGATATGATGCGTACATGCATGCTATAATGATGTATGTGATGTTTACAAATGTATGTTTTTCGTCTAGGAAAATAAATCCTTGACGGGTGCCAGGAAGTCACTCCTGGGCTGATGTTGAAGAATAGATTTCTGCTTCCGCTGGGAATGATAGTTGCAAGAATACCGGTAGGAGAAGATAACTCTGTTAGGGAATAAACTTGGCGAATGAATTACTCTGCGGGGAGAAAAGTTACTCTAGCGATCTTGCTGGGGAGCAATACTCTGTGGGGAGAGAGATACTTTGCTGAGTTGTTGATAATAACTTGCTGGGGACCATTGTTGTGTTGGAAGTGTTAATAGACTTCGCTGGGGATAAGAAGACTTCGCCAAGGACGCTCTTTCCGTGGCTTTTGGCTGAGGATAACCCAGTTATATCCTGGTAAGGAAATAACTCTTTGAATAAAGCCAGAGAATGCGTTCGTGCTCTGCGGAGGTAAGCTTCCAGAATCTACTAGGGATAAGCTTACTGCTTGGGGAGATGAATTCCAACTTTCTTGGGGAAGCTGGATTGGACTCTCTTGGGGAAGTTTTGAACTGCGGGGGAAGTGATTCCTTTGAATGTTTGGTATACCGTCGGGGAACAATCTTTAGGTCAAGATTGCCGGGGATGCTTGTTAAGAATATATGCTGCTGGGGAATGTTGATATCTGCTGGAGGATACCCAACTTCCTTAAGATTTGATAACTTTGCTTGAGGAGAGTGTACTGCCTTGCTAGCCCACTCTCTGGGGAATTGGGACGTACTGGTTATGTTCTTTAGCTGAACGTACCTTGGTACCTTGGAGGATGGAACAATTATATTACCTAGACAACTCTTTATTGCCCCTGTTTCTAATGTTACCTGTAATTAATCCTTCGTTTCGTATGCAAATATTTGTGAGTTAGCAAATTATTGTCAATGCATATATCACAAATTGAACCTTGGACGTTCTTCGCAAAACAAAACAGAAAAAAGGAAAAACAATTGGCAATTTTAACTGAAAAGTGTATTCGTATTGATTTTTGAATGGCCTGTAAATAGGCGTTTTATGTACAAGAGGCTGACGTCCTAGTAAGAGAACGCCGCCGAGCAAAAGAGTTTATACAAACTTTGTACAAAAGAAAATAAAACAGCTGTGTGAAATGAATGGTCCCACGGGGTTTCAACTTTGCTATTGCCTTTATAACTCCGAGCGTCTCATCACTTGATGACCTTGGTTGAAGGTGAAGCTGACTGATCAATGCCGTCTGAACTTGATGTAGATACCGGATTCTGGATGCAAAGTAATCCAATGAGACATAGTATTATGCTTTTTCCCTAATTTTTGCCTGGACCGCCCTTTCGGGTTTTCAGTCCACCGGGATACCCATTTTTGCCCAAGCCGCCTTTTCAGGTTTTCGACTTGCCGGGTGTACAGATTTTTTCATTTCATCCCTTCATTTTGCCCGAACCCTTTTGGTTCGCCGGGAAGCCCTAATTTTTGCCTAGGCATGTCAGCCTAGCGGGTCTTTTTTATGCGTAGTATCTTTTTATTATGTCTGCATTGGCGGGGTGAGGAAGGTCGTCACCATCCATGTTGGTTAGAATCATGGCTCCTCCTGAGAACACATGTTTAACCACAAATGGCCCTTCGTACGTAGGGGTCCATTTGCCCCTTGGATCACTCTGAGGAAGGATGATTCGCTTGATTACCAGGTCCCCAACTTGATATTCCTGTGGTCTGACCTTTTTGTTAAATACCCTGATCATCCGTTTCTGATACGTCTGACCATGACAGATAGCAGCAAGTCTCTTCTCATCAATAAGGTTGAGCTGATCAAGTCGTGTCTGGATCCAATCATCTTCGCTCAGATCTGCATCCTTCATTATCCGGAGAGAGGGTATCTGCACTTCGATCGGTAAGACTGCCTCCATACCATAAACCAAAGAGAAAGGAGTTGCCCCGGTTGACGTCCTAGCTGAGGTACGGTACCCATGTAGAGCGAACGGTAACATCTCGTGCCAATCTTTATAAGTTACTGTCATCTTCTGCACGATTTTCTTGATATTTTTATTTGCTGCTTCTACAGCCCCATTCATCTTCGGTCTGTAAGGAGAAGAATTGTGGTGCTGTATTTTGAACTGCTCGCAGAGCTCAGTGATCATCTTGTTATTCATATTGGTACCATTGTCTGTAATGATCCTCTCTGGGACGCCGTACCGACAGATCAGATTATGCCGAATGAACCGTGCCACAACAGTCTTGGTTACCGTAGCGTAGGAAGCCGCTTCAACCCACTTTGTAAAATAATCAATCGCCACTAGGATGAAGCGATGCCCATTAGATGCCGTAGGTTTAATCTCACCGATCATGTCTATGCCCCACATTGCAAACGGCCAAGGCGCAGTCAGAACATTCAGAGGAACTGGAGGAACATGCACCTTGTCTGCATAAATCTGGCACTTGTGGCATGTCCTGGAATGTTGGTAGTAGTCAGCTTCCATTGTGGACCAGTAATACCCTGCCCGAAGGATCTTCTTTGCCATTGTATGTCCACTGGAATGTGTACCAAAGGTCCCTTCATGTAGCTCTTCCATGATCCTTTCTGCTTCAGTTTTATCCACACAACGCAGTAGGGTTGAATCATGGTTTCGCTTGTACAAGATACCGTTGCTAAGGAAGAACTTTGCCGCGAACCTTCTCAGGAGTTTCTTATCATTGACAGATGCACCTTCAGGGTATTCCTGAGCTTCCAGATATCTCTTCACTTCATGGTACCAAGGCTTCTCAGTTACCAATTCAGTCTCGAGATCACAACAGTAAGCCGGTTCGTCCAGTTTCCAGATGATGATCCGGGGAGCCTCATTATCCCATTTGACCTTGAACATAGAAGACATTGTAGCTAACGCGTCCGCTAACTGATTCTCTTCTCTTGGAAAGTGTTCAAAGGTTATCTTCGTGAAGTGGGGGATCAGGGTCAACACACATTCTCTGTACGGAATAAGATTCGGATGTTTCGTATCCCACTCTCCTTTGATCTGATTGATCATGAGAGCGGAATCTCCGAAGACACTCAGAAACTTGATCCTTAGGTCGATCGCAGCTTGAAGACCCATGATGCATGCCTCATACTCCGCCATGTTGTTGGTACAGTTGAAACATAGCCGGGCAGTGAGCGGAGTATGAGTGCCTTGCGGTGATATGATTATAGCGCCGATACCGTTTCCCAAAGCGTTGGAGGCTCCGTCAAAGTGCATAGACCATCGAGATCCTTCCTCAGGTCCTTCATCCGGTCCAGGTACTTCACAATCAGTTACTATCATGATGCTTTCATCCGGAAACTCGAAGTTCATTGACTGATAGTCATCTACGGCCTGATGTGCCAAGTGGTCTGCCAATACACTTCCCTTGATGGCTTTCTGGGTTGTGTACTGAATGTCGTATTCCGTCAAGATCATTTGCCATCTTGCTATTCTCCCAGACAGAGCAGGCTTTTCGAATATGTACTTTATAGGATCCATCTTTGAGATCAACAAGGTAGTGTGAGTCAGCATATACTGTCTCAGCCGGCGAGCAGCCCATACCAAAGCGCAGCAAGTTTTCTCGAGCAGTGAGTATCGGGTCTCACAGTCGGTAAACTTTTTGCTAAGGTAATAAATGGCATGCTCTTTTCGGCCAGACTCGTCATGCTGCCCCAGCACGCACCCCATTGAGTTGTCAAGTACTGTCAGGTATAGTATCAGAGGTCTCCCTTCAACCGGTGGCATAAGGATGGGTGGTTCTTGGAGATACTCTTTGATTCTGTCAAAAGCAGCCTGACATTCATCATTCCAACGTACTACCTGATCTTTCTTCAGCAGCTTGAAGATTGGCTCACATGTAGCAGTCAGGTGTGAGATGAAGCGAGCAATGTAATTCAGGCGTCCTAAAAAGCCTCTGACTTCCTTCTCTGTCTTAGGAACTGGCATCTCTTGAATAGCTTTAACCTTAGCAGGGTCCACTTGAATACCCTTATCACTTACAACGAAGCCTAGCAATTTCCCAGATCTTACCCCGAAGGTGCACTTGTTCGGGTTCAATCTCAGCTTGTACAGTTTCAACCGGTCAAACAACTTCTGCAGATGATCTAGGTGCTCTTCCTCAGTTTGGGACCTTGCGATCATGTCGTCAACATACACTTCTATCTCATGATGGATCATGTCATGAAATAAAGCAACCATGGCACGTTGGTAGGTTGCCCCAGCGTTCTTTAGTCCAAAAGGCATGACCTTATAGCAGAAGGTACCCCACTGAGTAACAAATGTAGTCTTTTCCATGTCTTCAGGTGCCATCTTGATCTGATTGTATCCTGAAAAGCCATCCATGAAAGAGAACACCTTATGCTGAGCTGTATTATCAACAAGGACGTCAATGTGAGGTAAAGGGAAGTCATCCTTGGGGCTGGCCCTGTTCAGATCCATGTAATCAACACACATTCTGACCTTACCGTCCTTCTTTGGTACCGGCACCACATTAGCAACCCACTGAGGGTAAGAAGTCACTGCAAGGAACCCAGCATCAAACTGCTTCATAACCTCGGCTTTGATCTTCTCAGACATTTCTGGATGCATACGGCGGACCTTTTGCTTAACCGGAGGGCAGTCTTCCTTAGTTGGCAAGTGATGGACCACAATATCGGTATCTAACCCGGGCATGTCTTCGTAGGACCAAGCAAAGATCTCCATATAATCATGTAGCATCTTAGTCAATCGTTGCTTCACGCTGAGCTCTAGGTTGGCACCAATCTTTACCTCTTTCCTGTCTGCCTCAGTACCCAAGTTTATTATTTCCACTGGCTCTTCATGTGGTTGAATTGCCCTCTCTTCCTGAAGTAACAGTCTTGCAAGCTCGCCAGGCACTTCGCAATCATCTTCACCTTCGTCTTTGGCTAAGTTGATCGGATTTTCGAAGTCATAACTGGCAGTAGCAGAGTCGTTACCAGTGAGATCCAGAGTGGATTGAAACCTGTATGAGTGAGTGTGTGTGTGTAAATACAGCTGTTTTGAAAAATATGTAAAGGAAGGAAAGACAGAAAAGGAGCATAAGATTTGAAATGCGAGAAAACATCCAAGATTTTCATTTATGATATATGAATTGACAATTTATATGCCCTCACAAATGAAACCACGGTGTCTCGGGTAAGACACCGGGCCATAGAGTTTATTTATTGTTTATTACAAATAACGAAACAAAGAAGTTTATTACTGCGTAACAAAAGTAACAGGAGTATGGTCTTTGGAAATCCAATTGGTCAATCCGCCTTCGGTTGTCGGGTAGATCCAGCTATTGAATTCTGCTTCGTCCACTTCATTGTCTTCCCCAACAGCATTCACTCCTGGATTTGTAATGAGCACAGGAGGTCTTCTAGTCTTCGCCTTCCGCATAGCTTTCTGAGCCTCTGCAGTAAAACCCAGCCCAAATTTGTCAGTTTTCTGTGTAAAGTCGGGAAGCCTGCCCCAGTTAGTACAGTCACCTTTTTGAACCACAGCCTGGGCATCCTTCAGGGAAGCCATCTTCAACGGAACATTCTCTTCGACTGCTGTTTCTGCTGCTGCTGAAATTGGAAGCACCTCCTCGAAATGCTGAAAGGGGGTTTCAATAAACTCCCCATCCATCTCAATGTATCTGAAGGAATTCAGATGGCTCACCATATACTCCTCCTCTCCCTGCACAGTGACGATCTTCCCTCTGACAGGGTACTTCAGCTTCTGGTGCAAGGTAGAGGTCACTGCCCCAGCTTTATGGATCCAAGGCCGACCCAGTAGACAAGAGTACGATGGACGGATATCCATCACATAAAAAGTAGAGTCAAACACCTGAGAGCCCACACGAATAGGAATGTCAACCTCTCCATGAACCATCCTTTTTGAACCATCAAAGGCCCTGACGATGATATTGCTGGGTTTCAGTTCCAGGCCTTCACAATCCAAACGGTCTAAAGCCTTCTTTGATAGAACATTCAAGGAAGAACCAGTATCCACCAATACATGTGCCAGAGTAGTGCCCCTGCATTCGATAGAGACATGCATGGCATCATTGTGGTCTCTTCCCTTCGCAGTTAGGTCAGCATCTGAGAAACCCAAGCCATTGTCCGCTGTCAGATTTGCTATGCAATCAGTGAACTGGACTGCAGATGTCTCCTGTGGCACATGGGCCGTCTTGAGAAATGAAATCAAGGCCTTAGCATGGGCCTCGGAGCACAGCAATAAGGAGAGCATGGAGATCTTGGAGGGCGTATGCCCCAGATGTTCCACAACATTAAAGTCACTCTTCTTTATTATCTTTAGAATTTCCTCCATCTCTTGTTGCGAGGCTTCAGCAGTTATAGGTATAGGTGCCTCCATCCGGGCAGGCTCATCTTCAATTCCCTTGCCCTGGGCATTGGATGACTCGGCAGCAGGGGAAACAACTTGATCAGCAACAGGAACAGGTACACTTGTAGGTGTTATAAGGAGGGGTCTTCGAGTAGCGGGCGGTGCAATGTCAGGCGAGAAGAGCCTGCCACTGCGGGTAACCTTGGTTGGACCAGTGATATCACATATGCTGGTGCCAGTGTTGAATTCTTGTTTGATTCCATTCACATATACGTCTGCCCCATAATGCCAGGGGACAGCTTTATCAGATACGTAGGGAAGAGGCCCCGGAACAGTGATAACAACAGGTGCGACGGTCATGATTTGGACAGGCTTCTTCGGGAGAGCCTTGACTGGATTATTGAAGATGGTAACCACAGAAACCTCTTCCACCGGAACCAACTGAACAACAGATTTTTTGAACAGAATCTCCTTACTGTCCATCAGGCTTTGGATGCCTAACTTCAACAAGGGACAACCAGATAGGGAAACAACACAGAACAGGCAACCCTCACTGCAACCCGGAAATAAACCGGCCAACAGCAGGTTCCTCTTGACATTCTTCAGAGGAGTAGCTAGATCGTCCACAGAAACAGCGTAAATATCTCCATCAACCGCATGTACTCCATGTTGGGGCATAGGAGCAGTTACCACATTCGGCCTCTCAGGCGCTTCGAACTGTATCTCTTTCGCGTCAATAAGGTCTTGCACCTTATTCCTTAATGCCCAACAGTCATCAGTGGAGTGCCCCGGGCTATCAGAATGGTACGCACAGCGGGCATTTGGGTTGTACTTGGGGGAAGCAGTGTTCACACCTTTGGGTGCCTCTCTAACAGTCACTAGATTGGTGGATAGCAACTGTGGCAAGATCTGCGATAAGGTCATGCGCAAACGGGTAAACTCTCTCCGGAGTCTTTCAGCCCTTTGAGGATTGATTGGCCTTGTAGCGGCAGCAGGCTTGGCAATCATTACCGCACTGACAGATTGGCGGCGCTCAGACTTTTCTTGCCTCCGGGAGCTATATACAGCACTAGCCTCCTTTTTGAAGGGTTTCTTCTATGAACTAGACGATGCACCCTTCGGAATCTTTCTAGACTTCAACCCAGCCTCAATTCTCTCTCCAGTCAGAATCAGATCAGTGAACCCTGCAGACGAATTCCCGATAAGATGGTTGAAAAATGGCCCAGATAGGGTCCCCAATAACATGTCTACCAACTCCCGATCAGTCAATGGAGGTTGCACCCTGCCAGCCAGATCCCTCCACTTCTGAGCGTACTCTTTAAAACCTTCACTTGAACCTAACGACATACCCTGGAGTTGGGTACGTGTAGGGGCAAGGTCGGCATTATACTGATACTGCTTATAGAAAGCAGTAGCCAACTCCTCCCAGTTACGAACCTTGGTCTCATCCAGCTGATAGAACCATTCGAGATGAGTCCCTGAAAGACTCTCCTGGAAGAAGTGGATCCACAAATTCTTATCCACTGAGTACGGTTGAATCTTCCGAACATAGGACCTGAGATGTAGCTTGGGACAAGACGCCCCGTCGTACTTAGTGAAAGATGGTGCTTTGAACTTACGAGGAATAACCACACCGGTAGACAAACCCAAATCTCCAAAATCCAGCCCAGGTACCTGTTGTATCTCCATAGCATTCAGCCTGTCTTCCAACTGCTTGTAACGGTCTTCAGCCGGAGGATACTGCTCTTCATCAAAATCAGTCTCGTTGTCAGAGACTACCGGACTAGGACCTTTTTCCGCTTGAGGAGTACCCTTTCCAATGGAAGAACCAGCCTCTTCATTCTGCAGAGTATTGCCAAACCTTCGGCCCGAGTTGAACAGAACAGTTCTTCTCTTCTTCTTCTTCTCCTTCTTCAGGAGCAGAGCCTTCAGCTCTTCTTGGCCCTGAGCCAAACCCATGATTAATTCCTGAAATTGCGCATTCTGTGCCTGAAGAGCCTTGATGGACATCTCGGTTGATGATGAGTCAGGATTCATGATGCTGAAATAAACAGCGAAGAACTGTAAGCAACCTGAAAAGAAGAAAACCTGCTATGCACATGATGAATGATATGTGTTTATGCAATGCATTCAAGGGTTCGAAAGTTCAAATTTGTTGTAGACAAAAAGGAACACACGTTATCATTAAGGAAGTAATTGTTCAATACATCAAAGCCTCATGGGCAAAATAATACCAAAGCAAATCAATCCCAAAATATACTACGCATCCTCTTTGGAGCTATGTAAGCGTTGAGATTCCTCTCCTCGTGCAACAGGCGGGTGAGCTCCAAGACCTTCTTTTCACTAGCATGTAGACTGGTCTCAAGAGAATTCCGTTCTTCCTTAAGCTGGATCCAGCTCTTCTGCATCTCTTCCCAGGATGTGGGCATATCAGGGTGCTGAATAGTGTAGGACACTTCTCCTTCCAAGACCGGCTCTTTGATCACAGGGAGCATATGAGGATAAGGCATCACTAACTTCTGGGAGCGGGCTCGTACCCACTTGAGATAAGGTTCCAACGGGATGGAGTTCCTGTGCCCCAGTGTCTTGCTGTCTATCCTACCGGGCATCCTCCAGGCTCTGATAAATCTCTGGCGAAGCCTTTGGGTATCGTTGTCGAAGTCAAAAACTATGTCAGGAATTAACATGTCATGAGGACCATCCCTCCGAGCATAACCAAACTGTCTCCAAGCCAGGCATGGGTTGTAAGTAATACCTCCTCTGATTCCAAGTAAAGGAACATTAGGGTACTCCCCGCAACGATCAATGATAGTGACATCTTCTCTGGACCTAGGGCACCAATGTATATTCGCATGTGTAAGAGTCATCAACCGTTGTGACCATCTCAAACCCCGCTCGTTCTTCAAAACTGATTGTGGAAGGTGCGAAATAAACCACCTTCCCAGGAGAGGAGTGCAACACATAAGGACACCTCTTTTTCTCATGGTTCGAGTGTAACATGAGTGAAGGATGTCCCCCAGTAACGTAGGTATAGGATTCCTGGACATAAAGATCTGGACAGCACTGATATCTATGAGCTGATCTGGGTTAGGGAACAACACCAAACCATAAACAAGGAGGGCCACAACTTCTTCAAAAGCTTGTAAGTCAAGGGAGTTCCAACATTCATGGGCCTTTTCAAACAGAAACCTGGCTAAGAACCCTTTGATATCACTTCTAACTTCCCAATGTCCATTGAGGTCAGATGACTGTAGGTGCAAGGCTTTAGCAATCTCTTCAAGCTTGGGTTCCTTTTCCGTACCGTTGTAGGGCAGTTGATCAAGGATAGGGATCTTCAGGAGCCGGGAGAACTCCTCCAATGCAGGTACCAGCTGATAGTCCAAGAAAGTGAAACAATGATGCAGAGGGTCAAAGAACTGGAACAGGACCTTTATCATATCTTCCTCAATGTTGGTGTTGACCAAGCTGATGAGTCTTCCATGTCTTTCACTGAATGAAGAGCTCTCAGGAATCCTGGATATAAGTTCCTTAAGCTGAGGAGGGATCCTTACAAGACTGACTTGAATTGTCTTTCTACGAACAGTTTCCATGTCCTACAAAACAAGAACAAAGATGAAGATTCGAACCCCTTGAGATGGTTAGTCAATGCATATGATGCTGGATGATGTCATGATGCTATGATTAAACACACCACAGATATTTACAAAGACAAACATGTAATGCACACAAGTCACACAAGACAAGCCCTTAGGGTTTAGGCCAGCATGGGGTCTGGGTATTACCCTCTTGAAGTTGGTGGGTTCATCCTGTCCTATTAGAAGTAACCGGGTTCTAAGGGTCCCAATATCACGGGATTGCTTTCATTGTTCATCGTTTCGATTTAGCCACTGAACTGGCGACCGAAATATTCCAGGAAAGCAACCCTCAATTGAGTGTAGTATCGAGTATCAACCAACCTCGGACTGCACCAAAGTCAGTTATCTCACTACCCTAAAGAGGCCAAGATTGTTCAATTAAGGTTCCTAAGGTATGTTGATGCTTCATGACACCACGCGGAGGCCCCGTACTCTCCTTGACTGAACTCAAGGGTTACCGGTACACACCAAAGTGCCACATCAACGTAGCAGACTGTTTCAACCATGTCGGTATACCCCACACAGTTCCCTCACAGCCTTGTTGCTACTTTCTAAGAAGGTATCCCCAGACCCGGGTTAGGATCTATAGAACTCCCAAGCAACCCACAATTTAAAGCAAGCAAAGAAAGCAATTGAAAACACAGTTATGAACTATCCCTAAGGTACACCTCACTTTATAAAGATATCCCCAGCAGAGTCGCCAGTTCTGTGATCGGTGGATCTGGAACTGACTGTTTAACGCTGGTTCGCGAAATGTCACGGAAGCAAGAGTCGCCACCGTCTTTTATTTTCTCCAAATGGAAAGGACAAAAGCACAGAAAAATTCCTTAAAGAGATTGCTCTCGGTTCGGGAGGTAGATTATAGAAAGGGAAGGTGTTAGCACCCTTTCTATCCATGGTTATCCATGGGCTCTTAGATACTTGCTCATTTGTGTTTTCAAAATGGTTTGTTTGCTTTTCAATTGTGGGTTTTAAAAAGTTTCTTTGAAAATTCCAGTTCGACTCTTGTATCGGTCCTCAAGAGTGTTTGAAAAATTGCTTTCGAAAGCTTTTTGAAAATGTGTTGGTGTGAAAAGTATTTTTGAATTTGTTTGAAATTTAGAGCAAGTATCTAGAGTCGTCTACCTACCCTAAGGAATCCGTCTGTGTAGATGTCCTTTAAAGTAGTGTCATCCCACCATTGAGAGGTAGGTAGCACCACCGTTGGAGGTGTTCGGGTCAATTCGAGGTTCGGGACATGGTGATCACCAGAGCAATGGGAAGACACCTTAGAAGCTACCCTCATGCCAGGTTCCCGGATCATGAGGACTTACTAAGACATCCTCTACTCGACGATCACCTTTTGAGGCAAGGCAACAGTGAGGCGTACCCTAGGGGTGGTGTGTAATTTGTGTGTCAGATTCAGTTATTTTGTCTTGTTCATGTCAGAGTGATCTATGCGCTTGTTTTTATTTTTGTGTCCATTCATTCTTGCATGCATTTGTTAACAGTTAAAAATTGCGAGAAAGGTAAAGTTCTAAACTATTACAAAAGGCGCGGGTCCACATCGCCAAAATTCCAGAACCCGATTTGACAGAAAATAAATAAAGAAGTAAAGTAAAAGTGCGAAAGATTAAAATGTTTACACGGCTTTGGGAGAGATACATAAATATTAAAAGAAAAAGAAATAAATATGCGAATTGAATTAAAGTTGAAACGAGGGCGTTGGACCCTTTTTAATTAAATTAAATTAAACGATTATTAAATTAATAAAATTAAAATGAAAAGAAATTGTTTTTGGTATTTTTGTATTTTATGATTTTAATGAAAAAAGAATTAATTAAAACAAAATGCTAACCCTAATTCTAGTTGTTTTTTAGTTTATTAAGAAAGAATTAAATTTTAACCTAAACTTAATCTAATTATTTACATGCAATTTAATTACAAAAATAAATAATAGAAAATATTTAATTATTATGAAAGAAAAGAAAAAAGGATAAAAATTATTACAAACCCTAATTCTACCAATTTTAGATTTTTATTAAAAAAGTTAAGGTTAAAACCTAAATTAAAAAACTAAGTTAATTAATGAACTTTATTTACAAAATTACTAGTTAAATAAAAATATTTATTATTTTTTATCTTTTCTGATTTTTTGGTGTTTTTTATATATTATGAAAATAATAATTTAAAAGAAATTAATTAAAATAAAGAAAAGAAAAATATAAAAGAAAGGGTAAAAGAAACAAACTAGAGGGGGGTGTTGTCCCCAAGTGGAGGTGAAGTCCAGTAATTTTAAGCCCAATAAGTTCTGGCCTGATTGACTTTCCAGGAAGTATGCATATGCGTTGACCAACATCCACCATGTTCTTCCAATTAGAACCCTATGATCCATCTCAATAGGCACGTGGACGGATTGATGTTGAGGATGTATGATGCGTCTTCACGCTGAAACTGCACATAAGCATTGGATGAAAAATAATATGAAAGGGGGTGGGGACCTGGGATCGAACCCAGGTCCTGAAGGTCACCAACACAATTGCTTGCCACTGAGCCACCTAGCGCGTTTGAATATATAATAGTAAACAATTAATATAAGAGAAAATAATGGTTAGTGGAAAATTAGCGCGCAAAATTTGAATGCTCCAATGGTACTCTTCCACGCATCATCTTCTTCTTCTTCGTTTATTTTTCCCTGAAACACAAAACCATAAGCAACGGTTTTGAACCATTCTAAAAGGAATTATTCCAGAAAATAGCGAATAGGCCATATGGCCTCATAAATTAGGCGCGAGGGTTAGTTTCTCTTCGTCCAAGCATGCTTGATTCAATGGTCCAGGTCTCGAGTGCTAATTTTTCCTTAAATGAAAAACCCCAATTCACAGCTTGGAAAACCCTAATGTCCAACAATGGTGAAATCGCATAGAGTGCACAAAAACATAATTAAATTATATAGTTAGCATCAGAATCATATAATGAACACAAATCAAGCATCAAAAATTATGAAAAATGTATGAATCGAGATGCAAGAGTATCAAATATTTTCTGTACAGGGTGAGATTGTTCTCACGTTTCTGGGGGTGGAAGCTTGTGGTTTTGATCCAAATTTCTTCCCTGAAGCCTCAGCAAGCCAATGGAATAAGTATCGTGGCTTGAATCAACCTGGAACTTGGTTTTCAGATTTGAGTTTTCAAGCAAAAAATTCAAGTTTGTTTCTTGGTATATGGCGCAGCTTGGAGTCAGTGAGCACGAGGGTTTGCTTGCATATATGTATATGAGTGATTAGGTTAAGAATTTGATCAAAAGAAATCCATGAATTGATGAAACAAATATTTGATTTTTATGGCATTAGCTTTCAAATCTTTTTCATGCAAACTTCTACCAAATCATGACCAATTAGCAAGATTCTTTCCAAATCTGATTATACACAATATCTTGAAATTATTTCATGCACAAAAAGATTCAACAAATTAGGTTTAGTATTTTTTACATATTTAATTTAATTAAATGAATTATTAATAATTAAAAATCCAAATAAATAAATAAAAATGATAAAAAACTTCCCTTTGGGCCAAATGGTCGTGCACATGCCTTGGATGATGAATTGTAGAAGAAAAAGAGGCCCATTAGCAATTTTAGGTCATTTGAAACAATGTTGACTTTTCAAAATATCCAAAAATTTCCCAACTTCTACAAGGCATAACTTGCTCAATTTTTAAGCTTTGCTTATGTTCTTGGACATTTTGGAAAGGTATTTGAGTCCTCTAACCAATGCATTTGGTCCCATGTCATTTTGATTTACCAATCTCCAGTTATGGCCTTTGACTTAAAGTCCCTTTTTGTTGACTTTTGAAAATGACCTATAATGTTGAAATTGATAACTTTTTGTGAGAGCATTTCTTGGACTTGAAGTGTGAAGAGGAGTTGTAGAAATGTCTTTCTCTTCAAAATGAGTTTTGGATGGAATTTTTCTGATAATCCATGTGAAAGTTATGCCCTGGTCAATTTACAGTTGACTTTTTCAACTGTTCAAATAAGGAAACTTTTGCATCTTGATGATTTTTGAGCCAAGCTTTGAGAATCATGATCAAGCATTGATCAAATGATGTTTGTGGCTTCAAAATGAGATGTTGACCAAAAATTTGAACTTTTGACTGTCAAATGACCATTTTGCCCCTACAGTTGACTGTAGTGCAATTAGGGTTTTGACTGTGCAATTTTGTGCTGAAAGTCTTGAAACTTGATATGAGGATGCTTGACCATGTTTATAGGCATGTGGGACTTGATTGGACCCTTGGAAACTTCATTTTCTTTGTCAGAACCAAAACCCTAATTTTGACTGTTAGGAGGCCCTTGAACTGTGCAACCCTTGGGGAGATTTTGAAGCTTGCTCTGGCAATTTCTTGAAGAATATGGGAGGGCAAATTTTGGGGTACAACAGAACCACTCAAGCTGAGTCCCTGAGAGACTGTCTTGAAAGAAATGGATCCATAAGTTCTTATCAGTAGTGTAAGGTTGTATCTTCCTCACATATGACTGGAGGTGCAACTTTGGACAGGAAGCTCTGTCATACTTGGCAAAGGCAGGTGCCTTGAACTTATGGGGAATCACCACCCCAGAGGATAGACCCAAATCTCCGAAGTCCAGACCGGGCGATTTCTGAAAAAGTGCAGAGTAACTAGGGGAAATGACAAATCTCCCCAAAATCCTTCTCATAGGATGACTCCCAGTAAAGGTTTAATCTCTGAAAACCTTTCCCCAGCTTAATCAACCTCAAGAATCCTCGAGGACTTCCCCCAACGAAGATATCACCTCTCTAGCGGACTGACGACAGGGTTTATTTCCCCAACAACACCAGGATTCCCCATCTTGAGTTTGCCTCTCCGACTACTACAAATCAAAGGACCACAACTCCTCTCCCCCAGTAGACTACTCTACAATCCCCAACAAGTTACTGCGAAATCTGGACACGACCAGATATCAGTTCAACTTCGACTCCCCAGTAGAGCAACGGGCGACTAAGACTCATAAACTCTCTTCCCAAGCAGAAATAAACATACTCCCCGCAGAGTTTTCAGTATCCCCCAGCGGAGTTCTCCTCAAACAACAAAGCAGGGATCCCCGGTGGAAAAGTTTTTAGCAAAGTCCAAGACAGAATTACACTTCAATAACATTTATAACATATGCATACAAAATACATATGACACAAATCTCATTTTATTTTGAGAACATCATTACACAATGCATACATCATGACAATGCATACATCATGACATTGCATACAACTAACTCTTTACCTTTTCAGGAAAGATTAATTAACAGGCAAAGATCATCATCTTCTGAGATTCCTTCTAGAAACAGTTCAGATGCGATCCAGATATGGCTAACATTCTGATACTTATTCCAGATCCCTTCTAGAGACAGTTCAGATGCGACCCAGATATGGCTGACATTCTGATACTTATTCTAGATCCCTTCTAGAGACAGTTCAGATGCGACCCAGATATGGCTGACATTCTGATACTTATTCCAGATTCCTTCTAGAGACAGTTCAGATGCGATCCAGATATGGCTGACATTCTGATACTTATTCCAGATCCCTTCTAGAAACAGTTCAGATGCGACCCAGATATGGCTGACATTCTGATACTTATTCCAGACCCCTTCTAGAGATAGTTCAGAAGCGACCCCGATATGGAGGACATTCTGATACTTATTCCAGATTCCTTCTAGAGATAGTTCAGATGCGACCCAGATATGGCTGACATTCTGATACTTATTCCAGATTCCTTCTAGAGATAGTTCAGATGCGACCCAGATATGGATGACATTCTGATACTTATTCCAGACTCTTTCTATAGATAGTTCAGATGCGATCCCAGATATGGCTGACATTCTGATACTTATTCCATATTCCTTCTAGAGATAGTTCAGATACGACCCAGATATGGCTGACATTCTGATACTTATTCCAGATTCCTTCTAGAGACAGTTCAGATGCGACCTAGATATGGCTAACATTCTGATACTTATTCCAGATTCATTCAAATTACAGTCCAGATACGATCCATATTCGGATGTCATTCTGTCACTCATTCAAATACAGTCTAGATACGATCCAGATTCGGATGTCATTCTGTCACTCATTCAAATACAATCCAGATACGATCCAGATTCGGATGTCATTCTGTCACTCATTCAAATTACAGTCCAGATACGATCCAGATTCGGATGTCATTCTGTCACTCATTCAAATTACAGTCCAGATACGAACCATATTCGGATGTCATTCTGCCACTCATCCAAAATACAGTCCAGATACGATCCAGATTCGGATGTCATTCTGTCACTCATTCAAATACATTTCAGATACGCTCCAGATGCAGACGCAATTCTAACAATCATCCAGACTCAACTCCATTCTCCAGCAGCTCCGGGATTTATTTTCCCAGCAGAAACATCACATTTCCCTACGTCATAGTATGGACGAGTACTATAACCTCAAAGGTATACTCCTTTGAGCACGAGTCAGTTCCAAGATCTTGATGTTTTCCTCCTTCATAGTGTGGACAAGTTCTATAACCTCAGCGGTATACTCCCGGTGGGCACGAGACAGTTCCTAGATCTTGATGAAGATGCTTCCCCCCAATTGAATTATGGACAGGTTCTTAAAACTCAGCTGAAGCATTCTCTCAGTTGAAGTACAGGCAGGTTCCTAAATCTCAACAAGGTTAGACTTCCCCAACGGAATCTTCTACAACAACAGGTATGCAAGTTCTCGCTAAGGAATCTCTTACGCAATCGACACTCCTGCAGATGGCATCTATAAGCCCATCCTCCTACCAACAATCTCCAGATGGCATCTATAAGCCCATCCTCCTACCAACAATCTCCAGATGGCATCTGTAAGCCCATTCCCGACATCACAATGCTGATACTTCACCATGCGAGTGCAAATTTCAGGGCACTCTAGTGTTCAATTATCTTCCACCTTTGGATCATGAAAGGCTCGAAAGCCAATCTATATCCTCAGGTTTAAGAAAATTGAACAGGGGCAACTGTTGCACCCCAAAATTTTCCCTCTCATGTTTTCCAAAGTCTTCCCCCTGCATGGCTGATCACAAACCCTTGCCTAAGGAAAAAGAAAATTTTTGGGTGGTGCTTTAAGTACATTTCGATTGGCATTCTGAAAGACCCTTCGATTGGTACTTTGAAGAGACACTTCGATTGGCATTCTGGACAAGCGCTTTGATTTGCATTCTGAAAGACCCTTCGATTGGTGTTCTGAAGGAGCCTTTCGATTGGCATTCTAGACAAGCACTTCGATTGGCATTATGGACAAGTACTTCGATTGGAACTGTGTCAAGGTTTTCGATTGGGATTTTGAAAGACCTTTTCGTTTGGCAGCCTGGGCCAAGCCTTTCAATTGGCATGTCAAGGGATCCTTCGATTAGCATGAACAGTACCTTTTGATTGGCCTGTTAACAAAGCCTTTCGACTGACCTGGTAACAAAGCCATCAAGAGGGCACTCAAAAAACATGTCCAGGTACACTGAACGTGAGAAAATGGCATGTTTCCCTTGCAAATATAGAAATAATTAAATGCTGATTATGGATTTAATTCCCTAGTTAAAGGCCAGATTCTTGCCTTTAACTCAGGAATTAAATCCATAATCAGCATTTAATTATTTCTATATTTGCAAGGGAAACATGTCATTTTCTCACGTTCAGTGTACTTGGACATGTTTTTTGAGTGCCTTCTTGATGGCTTTATTAACAGGTCAGTCGAAAGGCTTTGTTAACAGGCCAATCAAAAGGTGTTGTTCATGCTAATCGAAGGATCCCTTGACATGCCAATTGAAAGGCTTGGCCCAGGGTGCCAAACGAAAAGGTCTTTCAGAATCCCAATCGAAAACCTTGACACAATGCCAATCGAAGTACTTTTCCATAATGCCAATCGAAGTGCTTGTCCAGAATGCCAATCGAAAGGCTCCTTCAGAACACCAATCGAAGGGTCTTTCAGAATGCAAATCGAAGCGCTTGTCCAGAATGCCAATCGAAGTGTCTTTCAGAATGCCAATCTAAATGTACTTAAAGCACCACCCAAAAATTTTATTTTTCCTTAGGCAAGGGTTTGTGATCAGCCATGCAGGGGGAAGACTTTGGAAAACATGAGAGGGCAAATTTTGGGGTGCAACAGAGTCGCCAGTTCTGTGATCGGTGGGAATGAGAACTGACTGTTTTTTAATGCTGGTTCGCGTTTGCATTTGTTTTTGCAAAGTTTCGCGGTAAGCAAGAGTCGCCACCGTCTTTTATTTTATCCAACAAAGAAAGGACAAAAGCACAGAAAAATTCCTTTTCGAGATTATTTCTCGGGTTCGGGAGGTAGATTATAGAAAGGGAAGGTGTTAGCACCCTTTCTATCCATGGTTATCCACGGGCTCTTAGGTACTTGCTCACTATGTTTTCAAAAGTTTGTTTTTCTTTGTGATTGTGGGTTTTGAAAAAAGTTTGTTGTTTTGAAGAGAGTGTAAGTGCGAAAAGTTTTGTTTTGTTTAAAAGAGAGCAAGTACTTAAGAACATCTACCTACTCAAAAAGGAATTAAACTGTGCAACTGTCCTTTAGACAGTGCTATCCCACTATTGAGGAGTAGGTAACACCGTCGTTGGAGTTTTTCGGGTCAATTCGATTTTAGGGACGTGTGGTCACTAAAGCAACGTTAGGACACTTTAGTGGTAATCCTAATGTCTTAGATCATTTTTATCGAGGCAACCATTTCGAGGCAATTTATGATCTTGGGACAAAAGGACAACCTCTAAAACATCATATACTTAGTGACCACGTTTGAGGCAACCGAGTGAGGCGTACCCTAAGAGTGACATGTGTGAGTGTGTCAATTTTCAGTTTATGTTATCTTTGTACATGTTATGGTGAGCTGTGGTTGATTTTAAATTAAGAGTTAATCTTGTCATGCATAGCCTAGTTAGCATACATCTAAACAGTTAATATATGTACAGGAATTTAAAGTGCGGGAATTGTAAATCCTACGCTATTACAAGGCTTCGGGGAGGGGGATTATTTACATGTCCAAAAATTGGGGGAATAAAAAGCAGTAAAGTGTAAAAGTCTTAGCTAAGTTATTACAAACCAGTAGGCAGTTACAATAAAATAAACGCGCGCGAATCTGAAAATAAACTCTAAGAAAAAGGTCCTAAGAAATAAATCTTTTTGTTGTTTTATTTTATTTTTGGGAAAATGCTCTAAATCTATTTAATTTTAGTTTTTGAGAAAATGTTAAGATAATTAAGAGATTAATTAACAAAGATAATTTTAATAGAAAAAACTAGCCTAATGTTTTTGTGGTTTTTGATTTTAATGTTAATTAAAAAAGATGAAAAGATGTCAATGAAAACAAAAATAAAATACAAGGGGGGATCCTTCGATCCAGGGAAAAAAGGGAGTTTCGACCCAGGGAGGGAATGGAAGCTTCGATCCAGAGAGGGTCATGGTCCTTTCGATTGGGCCAGGAAATGGGCATGAACAGCCTTCGATCCAGGGAAGGGGAGTTCCCTTTGATCCTGGGAAAAATGCCTTCTTCGATCCATGAGGACTATGGGAAGCTTCGATCCAGAGAAGGTGTCTCCTTCGATCTGGGATGTTATACCTGCAAAAGTATGTTAGCAAAATAAAACTCAGGGCCTGGGTATTGAACCCCAGGCCCTTCGATCCTGCGCTTGCTGGGTTTCTTCAGGTTATGTCTGCAGCAAGTGTTGGCAAACGAAGAACATGACCTGGGCGCCAAACCCAGGCCTTTCGATCCTGTCTAGGATGGCAAATAAAAGGTAACAACAAGTAATAATGTGTTATGCAAATATGAGGTTGGATAGTTTAACCTTTCTTACCAGCAGATTGGACTTTTAATTTGGGCGCTTCCTGGATGTAGGCACCTTCGATCTGGGCACTTCCTGGATGTAGGTACTTTTGATTTGGGGCTTATGGGCGTTGTGATCTTTTGTTGAAGGGTTGCTTTGGCCTGGATCACCTCTGAAAATGTTGACAGCTTTTGGCAGCGTAACTCCAATGTTCCTGTTGTGTGTTTTTTCGGGTGTTCTGTTTTCCTGCAGAGTTTTTGTGTGTTGGATATGTATGCTGGCCTCTGTATTTATAGGGGTGTGAGGGTGCAGTAATGGCAAGAGATAGCCATTAAACAGGCCATTAAATGCCATGAGACAAGAAACGGACACATTAAAAGTTTTCCTTTTTTGAAATATTCATGTCTCTTGAATCTGGAATGAACCTGGACATGTTTTGATTTTCGAATGCCTTCAGGCCATGCTCTTCGATTGGCCTTGAGTTGCCTCATTCGAATGGACTTCTCATGTACCTTTCGAATGAGCCTTCTGAATGCTTCTTTGAATGGTCTTGAGTTGCTTCCTTCGAATGGACTTCCCATGTATCTTTCGAATGGGCCTTCTGAATGCTTCTTCGAATGGTCTTGAGTTGAACAGAAACACTCTGGTCGAATCAGCTCTTTAGGAACAGAAAAGGCAAGAATCTGGCTTTTAACTCAGGAATTAAATCCATAATCAGCATTTAATTATTTCTATATTTGCAAGGGAAACATGCCATTTTCTTACGTTCAGTGTACCTGGACATGTTTTTTGAGTGCCCTCTTGATGGCTTTGTTAACAGGTCAGTCGAAAGGCTTTGTTAACAGGCCAATCGAAAGGTGTTGTTCATGCTAATCGAAGGATCCCTTGACATGCCAATTGAAAGGCTTGGCCCAGGGTGCCAAACGAAAAGGTCTTTCGGAATCCCAATCGAAAACCTTGACACAATACCAATCGAAGTACTTGTCCATAATGCCAATCGAAGTGCCTGTCCAGAATGCCAATCGAAAGGCTCCTTCAGAACACCAATCGAAGGGTCTTTCAGAATGCAAATCGAAGCGCTTGTCCAGAATGCCAATCGAAGTGTCTCTTCAAAGTACCAATCGAAGGGTCTTTCAGAATGCCAATCGAAATGTACTTAAAGCACCACCCAAAAATTTTCTTTTTCCTTAGGTAAGGGTTTGTGATCAGCCATGCAGGGGGAAGACTTTGGAAAACGTGAGAGGGCAAATTTTGGGGTGCAACAGTTGCCCCTGTTCAATTTTCTTAAACCTGAGGATATAGATTGGCTTTTGAGCCTTTCATGATCCGAAGGTGGAAGATAATTGAACACTAGAGTGCACTGAAATTTGCACTCGCATGGTGAAGTATCAGCATTATGATATCGGGAATGGGCTTACAGATGCCATCTGGAGATTGTTGGTAGGAGGATGGGCTTATAGATTCCATCTGGAGATTGTTGGTAGGAGGATGGGCTTATAGATGCCATCTGCAGGAGTGTCGATTGTGTAAGAGATTCCTTAGCGAGAACTTGCATACCTGTTGTTGTAGAAGATTCCGCTGGGGAAGTCTAACCTTGTTGAGATTTAGGAACCTGCCTGTACTTCAACTGAGAGAATGCTTTAGCTGAGTTTTAAGAACCTGTCCATAATTCAATTGGGGGGAAGCATCTTCATCAAGATCTAGGAACTGTCTCGTGCCCACCGGGAGTATACCTTTGAGGTTATAGAACTTATCCACACTATGACGGAGGAAAACATCAAGATCTAGGAACTGGCTCGTGCTCAAAAGAGTATACCGTTGAGGTTATAGTACTCGTCCACACTATGACGTAGGGAAATGTGATGTGTCTGCTGGGAAAATAAATCCTGGAGCGGCTAGAGAATGGAGTTGAGTCTGGATGATTGTCAGAATTGCGTCTGCATCTGGAGCGTATCTGAAATGTATTTGAATGAGTGACAGAATGACATCTGAATCTGGATCGTATCTGGACTATATTTTGGATGAGTGACAGAATGACATCCGAATCTGGATTGTATTTGGACTATAATTTGAATGAGTGACAGAATGACATTCGAATCTGGATCGTATCTGGACTGTAATTTGAATGAGTGACAGAATGACATCCGAATCTAGATCGTATCTAGACTGTATTTAAATGAGTGACAGAATGACATCCGAATCTGGATCGTATCTGAACTGTATTTGAATGAGTGACAGAATGACATCTGAATCTGGATCGTATCTGGACTGTAATTTGAATGAATCTGGAATAAGTATCAGAATGTCAGCCATATCCGGGTCGCATCTGAACTGTCTCTAGAAGGAATCTGGTATAAGTATCAGAATGTCAGCCATATCTGGGTCGCATCTGAACTATCTCTAGAAGGAATCTGGAATAAGTATCAGAATGTCAGCCATATCTAGGATCGCATCTGAACTATCTCTAGAAAGAGTCTAGAATAAGTATCAGAATGTCAGCCATATCTGGGTCGCATCTGAACTATCTCTAGAAGGAATCTGGAATAAGTATCAGAATGTCAGCCATATCTGGGTCGCATATGAACTATCTCTAGAAGGAATCTGGAATAAGTATCAGAATGTCCGCCATATCGGGGTCGCGTCTGAACTATCTCTAGAAGGGGTCTGGAATAAGTATCAGAATGTCAGCCATATCTGGGTCGCATCTAAACTGTTTCTAGAAGGGATTTGGAATAAGTATCAGAATGTCAGCCATATCTGGATCGCATCTGAACTGTCTCTAGAAGGAATCTGGAATAAGTATCAGAATGTCAGCCATATCTGGGTCGCATCTGAACTGTCTCTAGAAGGGATCTGGAATAAGTATCAGAATGTCAGCCATATCTGGGTCGCATCTGAACTGTCTCTAGAAGGGATCTGGAATAAGTATCATAATGTCAGCCATATATGGATCGCATCTGAACTGTTTCTAGAAGGAATCTCAGAAGATGATGATCTTTGCCTGTTGATTGATCTTTCCTGAAAAGGTAAAGAGTTAGTTGTATGCAATGTTATGATGTATGCATTGTCATGATGTATGCATTGTATAATGATGTTCTCAAAATAAAATGAGATTTGTGTCATATGTATTTTGTATGCATATGTTATGAATGTTGTTGAAGTGTAATTCTGTCTTGGACTTTGCTCAAAACGTTTCCACCGGGGATCCCTGCTTTGTTGTTTGAGGAGAACTCTATTGGGGGATACTGAAAACTCTGTGGGGAGTATGTTTATTTCTGCTTGGGAAGAGAGTTTAGGAGTCTTAGTTGTTCATTGCTCTACTGGGGAGTCGAAGTTGAACTGATATCTGGTCGTGTCCAGATTTCGCAGTAACTTGCTGGGGATTGTAGAGTAGTCTACTGGGGGAGAGGAGTTGTGGTCCTTTAATTTGTAGTAGTCGGAGAGGCAAACTCAAGCTGGGGAATCCTGGTGTTGTTGGGGAAATAAACCCTGTCGTCAGTCCGCTAGAGAGGTGATATCTTCGTTGGGGGAAGTCCTCGAGGATTCTTGAGGTTGATTCAGTTGGGGAAAGGTTTTCAGAGATTAAACCTTTGCTGGGAGTCATCCTATGAGAAGGATTTTGGGGAGATTTGTCATTGCCCCTAGTAGCAAGTGTTTGTGACATTGCCAGAAAATGTTTAATTGTACGTAACCCTTCACTGAGATTGATGTTCAATGCCCCAAGTGAAGGAGATGGAGACTTGCCCCTGGTTACTCTGCACTTTTTCAGAGATTTCTTGAAATCTTAACTAGACTGCCCCAGGTGATGGAAAATGATCATGCCATGCCCCTTGATTGGAAGGAGATTTGTCAATGGAAGTGTCATCCTTTTTGAAGTGATTTTGGTTCATTGAGAGGGCTTTCGTTCACCGGATATTCGTTGTGTGAATTTCTCCGCTGTCAAACAAATAGCCAAATGCAAACAGTGATATTCAAATAATGCAAAGTTTATGCTTGTCTCGAAGTTTTGAAAAATGCGTTTTTTAGCAGAAAGCTTTTTATAAGACAAATTCAACTCAAGATTTAGAGCAAAGCCTTACAGGAGTCAAGATACCTTTTGTAACAGTATGCTTTTGAACTAACCCATGCTTCAGTTAGGACTTTTGAAGGGTTGTAACGTGGCTTGGTTCACGGTTTAAGAAACAAAGGATAAAGGCTCAAAGTATATTTGTACCCACCCGCTCTTCGTGATGTTCTTCAATCCTAAACTCAGTTAATTGTGCGTCGAACTCTATTCGAATTTGGAACGATGTTTTGGTGATGGTTCACATAAGTTGGATTTTGGAAGGCAGTCATCATTTCATTTTTTTTTGCAACATTTTTCATGTTGTTGAGGATTTGTAATGACCTCGTTCTTTTGATTTATTATCCCTAATTTTTGCCTGACTGTTTCTGTTTTCGAGATTACAGTCAGCGGGATGCCCCAGCTTTCTTAAGCCTCCTTTATAGGTTTTGGCTCAGTGGGCTTTTTCTTTTGAGAGATTGAATGCCTGTGAGATAAGGAACCACCACTGTCTTTTGATTCCAGAGGAATGCTTTTGATGTCGTCCGTTGTATTATGAACTGAGAGTTTTGCGACTTCAATGCGCATCTTTTGAATTAACTGAGAGACTACCCTGCCCCAGGTTTTGATTAAAGGTTTCAATTTGTGTTAAAAAAGAAAACTTCTACTTCTTTGGCTCGAAGGGGTTGACTAGGGATTATCTTCCTTATAACTCCAGTGTTTAGGATTTGAAAGAAACGCCTGTATATCTTCAGCAAGGTCTGTCCAAAAGCATATTGTATGAGATTATGGCATTGTTTTGTCATCCTCCCTCTAAAGGCTTGTAACTTTTAGCAAGAGTTGAATGTCATAAAGTGAGTAAAAAGCATAGTGTAAATGTAATTAAAATGATTGGATCAAATCAAGACAAACATATGCAATGCATTAATGAAACAAAGTTTGGCATTAATAGATAATTGTTTGAATAACAAAGAGATTACAACTTGAAAATTCAAATGAAACAAAGACATTCTCAATGATTTGGCATAGGAGCAGTGATTATGTTTGGAGTCTCCGGAGGGTCAAACTTGATCTCCTTGGCATCAATCATGTCTTGGACCTTGTTCTTCAGGGCCCAACAGTTGTTCGTGTCATGTCCCGGACTGTCAGAGTGGTATGCACACCTTTCATTGGGATGATAGGTAGGAGCGGAAGTATTTGGGTTCCGGAGAGGAGCCTTTAATGTAATCAGCTCTGCCTCCAACAGGCGTTGCAACGCTTGACCCAGTGACATGTTGATCTTAGTGAATTATCTTTTAGGCGCGACCTCCTTACGCTGATGCCCCTGTCTTTGTTGAGCAGGTGTAGGATTAGAGATCAAGATTTCTCCTACGTGTTGGTCATGACGACTCTTTTGACCATACACATCATTGGACTCTTTCTTCCCATTGTAGGGCTTTTTCTGAGTATCATAAGGTGTTTCTTCTTGAATCTTCCCACTTTTGATGCCATCTTCGACCCTTTCGCCGGTCAGTATTAGCTCGGTGAATCCGGCTAAAGAGTTTCCGATCAAGTGTTTGAAATAGGGACCAGACAAAGTCCCAAGAAACATGTCCACCAACTCCCTATCAGACAGAGGGGGTTGGACTCTTCCAGCAAGATCTCTCCACTTTTGAGCGTAGTCCTTAAAGCCTTCGCCTGTACCCATAGACATACCCTGAAGCTGAGTACGCGTGGGAGCAAGGTCGGCATTATACTGGTATTGCTTGTAAAAAGCAGCAGCAAGGTCCTCCCAGTTGCGGATGTTAGCTCCTTCCAGTTGACAGAACCATTCAAGCTGAGTCCCTGAGAGACTGTCTTGAAAGAAATGGATCCACAAGTTCTTATCGGCAGTGTAAGGTTGGATCTTCCTCACATATGACTGAAGGTGTAGCTTTGGACAGGAAGCTCCGTCGTACTTGGCAAAGGCAGGTGCCTTGAATTTATGGGGAATCACCACCCCAGAGGATAGACCTAGATCTTCGAAGTCCAGACCGGGCACCTTCTGTATTTCTATAGCGTTCAAACGGTCTTCCAGTTGTTTGTACTTATCCTCAGCAGGAGGATACTGTTCTTCATCATAGTCCGTCTCGTTGTCGGAGACTATAGGGCTAGGAGCCCTCCTTTCTTGTGGACTATCTTTCCCTTCAGATGGGGTGGTCAGATCAACTTCAGCCTACAGCTCGTTCCCAAACCTACGTCTAGTGTTGAACAGGATGGTCCTCTTTTTCTTCTTCTTCCTCTCTTTCAGAATTAGGGTCTTCAGGTCCTGCTGACCCTTAGCTAAGCTCATGACCAACTCTTGAAATTGGGCATTCTGGGCCTGGAGGGCCTTGATAGCTTGCTCAGTGGAAGGTTCAGTAGACATGATGATTGCTGAAATAAACAGCGAAGAAGATGAGAGACTTGTACTGGTACCTGTAATGCAATGATATGTATGATATATGTATGCAATGTTTTCAAGGATCTCGTGGGGTAAACAAGAAACTGTTAGAATCTGAATCTGGTAGCTTGATTGAAGGAACTTCATGTTGCTGAGAGTCCTTCTTCAAGAGTCAAGCTCATCATATCGAGTGGGTCATAGCCCCTGACTCAAGTTATCATGTTTTGATTTCTAGATGGCATTGGCTAGAGGAAAATAAATCCCCTTTTCCCCTTGCTGGACATTTGATTTACCATAACCTGCATCACAAGCCCTTGATATCCTTGAAATGGTTAAGGAAAATGCTATGGTATGATGTTATGATGTTATGTACAGGTATGCAAAAGTAAGCAAGTGTATATACAGGCAGTCATATTCACACAGAGCAAACAAGTCCTTAGGTTTAGGCTTGCATGGGGTTTCATAGGTAAGTACCCTCTTGAGTTTAGTTGGCTCAAAACCTGTCCTATAAATAGTAACCGGGTTCTAAGGAGCTCAATATCATTGGATTTTTTCTATGTTCATTATTTTGGTTTAGCCACTGAACTAGCGACCAAAATATTCCAAGAAAACAATCCTCAATGAGTGTAGTATCGAGTATCTGCCAACTTCGGACTGCACCAAAGTCGGTCATCTCACTACCCCTAAAAAAGGCCAAGATGGTCAAGTAAGGTTCTAAGGTCAATTGATGCGTCACGACACCATGCGGCGGCCCCGTACTCTCCTTGACTTAACTCAAGGGTTACCGGTACTCACCAAAGTGCCACATCAACGTAGCTACTGTTTCAACCATGTCGGTATACCCCACACAGTTCCCTCACAGTTTGTTGCTACTTACCTAAAGGTTATCCCCAGATCCCGGTTAGGATCTATAGAACTCCGATACAAGCCCACAAAATTAAAAGCATACAAGACAATACAATTGAAAACACAAGTGATCTAATCCTAAGGTACACCTCACTTATGAAATCCCCAGCAGAGTCGCCAGTTCTGTTATCGGTGGGAATGAGAACTGACTGTTTTTTAATGCTGGTTCGCGTTTGCATTTGTTTTCGCAAAGTGTCGCGGTAAGCAAGAGTCGCCACCATCTTTTATTTTATCCAACAAGGAAAGGACAAAAGCACAGAAAAATTCCTTTTCGAGATTGTTTCTCGGGTTCGGGAGGTAGATTATAGAAAGGGAAGGTGTTAGCACCCTTTCTATCTGTGGTTATCCACGGGCTCTTAGGTACTTGCTCACTATGTTTTCAAAAGTTTGCTTTTCTTTGTGATTGTGGGTTTTGAAAAAAGTTTGTTGTTTTGAAGAGAGTGTAAGTGCGAAAAGTTTTGTTTTGTTTAAAAGAGAGCAAGTACTTAAGAACATCTACCTACTCAAAAAGGAATTAAACTGTGCAATTGTCCTTTAGACAGTGCTATCCCACTATTGAGGAGTAGGTAACACCGTCGTTGGAGTTTTTCGGGTCAATTCGATTTTAGGGACGTGTGGTCACTAAAGCAACGTTAGGACGCTTTAGTGGTAATCCTAATGTCTTAGATCATTTTTATCGAGGCAACCATTTCGAGGCAATTTATGATCTTGGGACAAAAGGACGACCTCTAAAACATCCTATACTTAGTGACCACGTTTGAGGCAACCAAGTGAGGCGTACCCTAAGAGTGACATGTGCGAGTGTGTCAATTTTCAGTTTATGTTATCTTTGTACATGTTATGGTAAGTTGTGGTTGATTTTAAATTAAGAGTTAATCTTGTCATGAATAGCCTAGTTAGCATACATCTAAACAGTTAATATATGTACAGGAATTTAAAGCGCGGGAATTGTAAATCCTACGCTATTACAAGGCTTCGGGGAGGGGGATTATTTACATGTCCAAAAATTGGGGGAATAAAAAGCAGTAAAGTGTAAAAGTCTTAGCTAAGTTATTATAAACCAGTAGGCAGTTACAATAAAATAAACGCGCGCGAATCTGAAAATAAACTCTAAGAAAAAGGTCCTAAGAAATAAATCTTTTTGTTGTTTTATTTTATTTTTTGGGAAAATGCTAAATGTTCAACTAAGTCAAATTTAATTAATAAAAAAAAGGAAACTGATTAAGATTAACTCTAAAAACATACTTAATATTTTTTGCATTTTTTTATTATGAAAAAGATTGAATTTAAATAAATCCTAAGTCTACTGTTTTTAAAAATTGGAGAAAATAAGTTAAAATAATTAACTAAAGTAAATCCTAATTCTAAGTTATTTATTTTTATGATTTTTATGTTGATTAAAAAAAACTAAAAGAAATAAACAAAAAAAACAAAGTAAATAAAGTACAAATGGGCCAGGCAACAAATCAAGAAATTATATAATTCTGGAGGCCTGGGTCGAAAGAGGTGCAGGCTGTCTTTCGACCCAGTGAAGAAGCTGGATCAAAGGTGCATGAGGGGCTGCACTCTGAGGGTGTTCGATCTGGACATGTCATCCTTCGATCTGGAAGTCTTGGGTCCAGTTCGAAGCTAAACTGCTGAGCTTCGAAACTCTGAACAGGAATCTGAGAATGTATTTCCTGCAAGAAACGAAACACATGTTAAAGGTCCAGGGGGGATTTTATCCCCCTGGTTCGAATCTCCCCCTTATTCACACTTGCTGAATCTGGGTCTGGGCTTGTTTTATCCTGGGATTCGAAGGGGAAACTCAGATTGTGCCCAAGCAATGGCACAATCTCATCTCTACGCTGTAGCTTATATGTAGCACATTAAATCATTCACAAACAGCAGTAATAATATGAATATGCAATCAAAAATGAATTTAAAAATGAGTTTGAGATTAGATTTTTCTTTTACCAAACAGAGGTGCTTCGATCTGTAGTTCTGAGGGTGGAGGTGTTCGCTGGGTGGCAGCCTTGGCTTGTGCAGGGACTGGGTGTGGCTTCCTGGAAGTGCAGATGACTTTTGGCAGCGTATCTCCAAGTTCTCTATTTTTTCTGTATATTTTTTTCGTCTGTTTGCAACATTTGTGATTTCTTTATATAGAGGGGGTAGAGGGGACAGGAAGACAAAGGTTTAAATGACCTTGATTATGTGTTTGACAGCCATGAATGAGCATTTGTAACGTTAATTATGTGTTTGAAAGCCATGAATGAGAGTTTGTAACGTTGGCTAAACACATGGGATCCTGTCCCTTTTTGAATTTTGAATGACATGTAACTGGCCTTCGAATGCTCCCTTTCGAATAAGCTGATGGCCTCCTTCGAATGCTCCCTTTCGAATGGGCTGATGGCCTCCTTCGAATGCTTTTCGAAAGCTTCTTCGAATGGACCCTTTGAATGCTTCTTCGAATGGACCTTTTTGGAATTCCAATCAAAGGACACTGTTATAATGCCAATCGAAGTACCTATCCAGAATGCCAATCGAAAGGCTCCTTCAGAACACCAATTGAAGGGTCTTTCAGAATGCAAATCGAAGCGCTTGTCCAGAATGCCAATCGAAAGAGCTTGACAGAATGCCAATCGAAATAGCTTGACAGAATGCCAATCGAAAGGCTCCTTCAGAACACCAATCGAAGGGTCTTTCAGAATGCCAATCGAAATGTACTTGAAGCAACACTCAAAAATTTTCTTTTTCTTTAGGCAAGAGTTTATGATCAACCATGTAGGGGGAAGACTTTGGGAAACATGAGAGGGCAAATTTTGGGGTACAACAAGATTCTCTAGCCACAATGTCATCTATGTTTAAACTTAATTGGGATAATAAGCCTCCCCAGATCACCATCAAACGAATGGATGAACCAACACACTGTCACGAGATTAATACTGAAGAGGTAGTGGACCAGCCTTGGTTTCATGAAGTCAAGAGGTATCTCAAGGCTCAAGAATATCCAGAAGGAGCTTCAATCAATGATAAGAAGTTATTAAGGAGATTCTCTTCTAAGTTCTTCCTTAGTAATGGCATGCTGTATAAACGCAATCATGACTCTGTTCTGCTCCAGTGTATGGATAAGATTGAGGCTGAAAAGATCATGGCTGAATTACATGAAGGTACTTTTGGCACTCACTCCAGTGGGCATACGATGGCAAAGAAAATCCTACGGTCAAACTATTACTGGTCTACCATGGAAGTAGATTGCTATCAACACTCTCAGACTTGTCATAAATGTCAAATTTATGCTGACAAGGTGCACGTACCTTCGGTTCCTCTGAATGTCTTGACGGCTCCTTGGCCCTTTGCTATATGGTGAATTGATATAATTGGGGAGATCAAGCCAACAGCCTCCAATGGACACCGTTTCATCCTAGTGGCCATTGACTATTTTACAAAGTGGGTCGAAGCAGTTTCCTTCGCTTCCGTTACTAAGAATGTTGTTGCATGCTTCATCAAGAAAAATCTCATTTGCCGGTACGGTATCCAAGAAAGGATCATCACTGACAATGGTACAAATCTCAACAACACTATTACCATCGTATCACTACGCCAAAAACAAGTTTTAGCAGCGCCTCTACTAAAGCGCTTATTGAAAAAGCGCTGCCATAGCCTTCACAAAAAACAAAATTAAAAAAAAGGGAAACCTACGAAGGCGCTTTTTTAAAAGCGCTGGCATAGGGTTACCTACGAAAGCGCTTTTCAGAAAGCGCTTTCATAGGTATTTGAAATATCTAACCTACGAAAGCGCTTTTGAAAAGCGCTCTTATAGGGAACCCTATGCCAGCGCTTTTGAAAAGCGCTTTGATAGGGGGCCTACGAAAGCGCTTTTTACCTCAGAAGCGCTCTTATAGGGTACCCTATGCCAGCGCTTTTTAAAAGCGCTTTCGTAGGTTGTTTTTATAATAAAATTAAAAATCCCTAAATCTGTTCTTTAGTCTTCCTCATTTCTTTCGTTCAGAGCTTCCTCATTTCTGCCGTCGCCGCCGTTCGTCTTAAGCTTTTCAGCCTCCGTTGGTCACCCCCACCGTCTACACCCTTTCCAACCATTTCCGGTATCTTAATTCCGCTCCATTTCCGGTGAGATTTTAAAACCGTTACTCATTTTTATAAATTATTTAATCACCCAAACCCCGATGCTGTAAGATAGTCTGTGTGTGTTTCCTGTATTGTTATGCTAAATCAATTATCTGATGCTGTTAATCACTTTCAACACACTTGTTTTGTGATTTCAGGCGACAACCACAACCACCACTACCGCCATTTAACCTGTACAAGTTGAAGTGTGATAAAGAGCCCCTGAACTCTAGGTAATTCATCCATGTCAACTTTTGTTAGTTCACAAACAATAGGCATCCTAAATTTTTCTGGAGTAAATTGTATTTATACTGTAATGTCAAGATTTGCTGATACACTAGTGGGATGCCATTGTTGGCATTTTCTTTTATATCTTGTTATTCTATATTATTAAGGTGGTCATAATACAAACTTTGCAGTATTTACTTTTGCTATATTTCCTTATTATTATATAGCTGTATAAGTTTTAAGTATAGATACTTCCATCTAATCTCAGGCTTGGACCGCCAGACTTTAACCCTCAAACACCAAATTGCTCTGAGGAAACTCTCACCAAAGAATATTTGCAATCTGGATATAGAGACACAGTTGAGGGGCTTGAGGTACATCATTAAATTTTATGTGTTTATATCAAATAGATGATGTAAAATGGCAATACAGCATTTATTCAATTATTCATTTTTGGTCTGTTCTGTTCTTGAGTATGTTAACCTTTGCGTCGTCCTTCCAGTACACCTACAACGAGCTTCCCCTGTCTTCCTCTAGCTATGCCACCATTTCCGGTATCTTAGAAGTGAAAAGCTTTGCGTCAATCTCAGTTATCATCATCAGGTATCATCAATTCTTCACTACCCAGATGCTAATTCCTCTTTACTTGTTGAATGCTGAATATTCCTAATCATGACATGTTTATTCTGTGCAAATGTTTCTTTAATGAAAATGATCTTTACAGTGTTCTTCGCTACCCATTTCAATTGTTTTCAACAACAAACAAGCTAAAGCTCTCAAGATTTAAGGTATCACTATCTTTTGATGCTTCACTAAGTAAGTCATTTGTGATGGATGTCAAGGAAACTTGTGTATTTTTATACTCTTCATTCAACAGTTTCTTCAAACTAATGTCAAAGAAACTAATGTCATTGTTCTTGTTTACCCTAACCAATTGATATTTTCGCATTCCAGGAGAACAATTTCTTTCTCTCGTTCAATTGCTTAAGTAATCTCTCTCATTCAAGTAATCTCAATCCTCCAGAGGCCTTCACGAACTGGTTTTTAGAAGTCCATCTTCTTCATCTAACTTGCTTCCTTCCTCTTAAATCTTAAGTAAGATTTAACATTGTTTTTAAAAATTAATCTTGAAGTAATCTTGTGTTGTTGTAGGTTGGTGTTTTAGTTTGAAGTATAATATTGTGATAATGTGATAATGTGTTTTTGGTTTGTTTTATTAAGTTGATGTTCTGGTTTGAAGTATTGTGTTTGTATTGTGATAATGTGATAATTTTTTTTAGTTTGGTGTCTTAGAAGTTGAAATTTTGTAAACTTTAATTATTAGTTACATAAGACATTAATAGAAAAATGGTAGTGTTTATTTTTTAATTTGTTAGGAGTAGAAGGAATTTGTTTATATTAGAGGTGGTTATATTTTTAATGCGCTATAATGTAGTGGAATTGGAATTTAGAGAATTGGTACTTACTAATATGTGTAAGATTGGAACTTAGATAATTTTGAGATTTTGTTGTGTTGTGTTAATTTATTTAATTGATTATGCATCACAAAAGTGATAATGAAGAGTAGAAAAAATGATTCTTTTTTCAATAGGAAAGAAATAGATGAATTTGAAAACTTATGGTTCAAGGATTATGAATTTGAAAACACTCCAAAGAAAGATTATATACTTCTAGCATGAAATGAAACAGTCATGACAAACTTCTTGAAGATTATTTATGATCCAATTGCTAATTGAAGTGATGATATTTTAGGTGTTACTTAAGTGAATCTTCAAATGTTACTTCAGTTTCTATTAGAGTGTTGCTTGAAGATTTTACCTCTTGGTTTTATCGTTAAGTGAGGTACTTACTAACTTTGTGAATTGAATTCGCCATAGGGGTTACTTGTGAAGAGTGAAAGTTTGACCGTTTTTGTTTAGCTTAATTAAGACATGGATAAGACATGGATGAATTCAAACCGATTGTCGAAAGAGTACGAGAAAGGGGTATGGGAATTTGTTGAGTTTGCGGTTGCGCACTCCAAAGACCCGCTTCGAATGTCGTGTCCTTGCTTGGGTTGCTGTTATGCCGGGGGTAAGGTTGACGGGAATCAGTTGGGATCTCATTTACTACGGTTTGGAATTGATAGAAGTTATACATGTTGGACAATGCATGGTGAGAAAAGTACCGGGAATGCTGAGTCGAGTTGTAATAGGAAGTATGCTTCAAACGACGATTGCACAGACACATACGATTGTGATCGAGTCGAAGAGATTGCAGAAGCGCTTGAAGAAGATCTTGCGGATTGTCCCAAAATGTTTGAGAGGTTGGTAAGCGATGCAGAGAAACCGTTGTATGTTGGTTGTTCAAAATTCACAAGATTGTCTGCGGTGTTAAAGTTGTACAACTTAAAGGCGGACAATGGATGGTCGGATAAAAGTTTCACAGAGTTATTAGCCCTTATGAAAGATATGCTACCAGAGGATAATGTTCTTCCCAATCGAACGTATGAAGCCAAAAAGATGTTGTCTTCTATTGGAATGAGCTATGATAAGATACATGCATGTCCAAACGATTGCGTTTTGTTTCGAAACGAGTATGCAGCGTTGAATGAGTGTCCTAAATGTGGTGCCCCTCGATATAAGAAAAAGTTGTCTCCTGCTAAAGTCTTATGGTATTTTCCTATAATTCCGAGATTTAGACGCATGTATCGTAGTGAGACCGATTCAAGACACTTGACTTGGCATGCAGATGAAAGAATTATTGATGGAAAGTTGCGACATCCGGCAGACTCACCACAATGGAGTAAAGTTGATACTGAATATCCTGAATTTGGAAAAGAAGCAAGAAACCTTCGGTTGTCATTGTCTACTGATGGAATGAACCCGCATGGTATTCAAAGTATCTCGCATAGCACATGGCTTGTGATTCTTATGATTTATAACTTACCTCCGTGGCTATGTATGAAGCGTAAGTACATGATGTTATCTATGCTAATTTCTGGGCCTAAACAACCAGGGAATGACATAGACGTATACTTGGCACCCTTAATCGAAGATTTAAAGTTTTTGTGGGAGAGAGGTGTGGAGGTTTACGATGGGTATAGGAAAGAAAGTTTCAACTTGAGGGCGATGTTGTTTGGAACAATTAATGATTTTCCAGCATACGGAAATCTATCCGGGTACAGCAACAAGGGTCAAAAGGCGTGTCCTGTTTGTGAAGATGAAACCGATACGACACGATTGGCGCTTTGTCAGAAGAATGTCTTTCTCGGCCATCGTAGATTCTTAAATTCTAATCATCACTACCGTGGGTGGAGAAAAGCATTCAATGGAGAGGCCGAACATCGTACAGCCCCGCCTTTTTTGTCAGGTGATCAAATTTTTGAAAAGGTGAAAGATGTGAGCACTCAGTTTGGCAAGCCTTTTGCACATTCAATTGTCAAGGGTGGGTGGAAGAAGAAGTCAATTTTCTTTGAACTTCCATATTGGAAGTCGTTGTACGTAAGACATTTCCTGGATGTTATGCATATTGAAAAAAATGTATTTGACAGCGTTATAGGTACGCTACTCAATATACAAGGAAAGTCTAAGGATGGCGTTAACATAAGGAATGACATGGTAAACATGGGGATGAGAACTGAATTGGGGCCCGTGACGAAAGGAAGACGAACATATCTGCCACCTGCTGTTTACACTCTATCTAGAAAGGAGAAGAAAACATTGTGTAAGTTCCTCAGTGAAGTAAAAGTTCCAGAAGGCTACTCTTCAGATATTAGAAGACTTGTGTCCATGAAAGACCTCAAGTTAAAGAGTTTGAAGACGCATGATTGCCATGTTATAATGGAACATTTTTTACCAATAGGTATACGTTCTATTCTGCCAGAAAAAGTAAGAAGCGTAATAACTAAGCTGTGTTTCTTCTTCAGGTCTATTTGCAGTAAGGTGGTCGATCCCGCGATCTTACCAACATTGCAAAATGAGATAGTTGTTACTTTATGTGATCTTGAAATGTATTTTCCTCCCTCGTTTTTTGACATAATGGTTCATCTAGTCGTTCATCTTGTGAAAGAGACACAATTGTGCGGACCAGCTTATATGAGATGGATGTACCCTGCTGAACGTTATATGAAAATATTAAAAGGGTACGTGAAAAACAGAAGTCGACCAGAGGGTTGTATTGCCGAGTGATACGTTGCTGAAGAAGCGGTTGAGTTTTGTACTGAATATCTGTCAAATGTTCAATCAATTGGACTCCCCAAATCTCATATTGTCGAAAAAAAAGAAGGAAAAAGGCTAATTGGAAATAAAGTTGTGACAGTATCAATGGTCGAACGGGATCAAGTGCACTTGTATGTTCTGCACAATGAGATTGAGGTTGAGCCGTTTGTTGAAATGCACAAAGTTGTTCTCCGAGATTTAAATCCAAATAGAAATGAGAACTGGATAGTACGAGAGCACAATCGAAGTTTCATACCGTGGTTTAGAGATCATATTTATTCAAAGTATCGTTCAGATCCTGCTTCAGTAACAGAAAGGTTGAGATGTTTAGCCTATGGTCCATCTGTAATTGTGCTTTCTTATAGCGCATACGCAATTAATGGATACACATTTTATACCAAAGAACAGGATGATAAAAGTACTATGCAAAATAGTGGTGTTACCTTGGTAGCTGAAGCTATGCACATATCAAGTGCGAATGACTTAAATCCGAAATTTGCAAATTTGTCATATTTTGGGGTTATCGAGCGCATTTTGGTGTTTGATTACGCGAAGTTTCAGATTCCTGTATTTGGTTGCAAGTGGGTTGAAAATAATAGTGGCGTACGAATGGATAAGTCAGGATTTTTGCAAGTGGATCTCAATAGGGTAGGGTACAAAGATGAGCCTTTCATTCTAGCCTCTCAAGCTAAACAAGTGTTCTATGTCAATGATCCGACAAGTACGAAATGGTCTATAGTGCTTTTATCTAACAAAATAGTTGATGAAAAAATTGAAGATCAAGGTGATATTGGTGTTGGCATTGAATCTTGTACAAGAAACGATCAAAATGAGAATGAATCTTGTATTAGAAATGATCATAATGAGGGTATTTGGATCAATCCAACCGTCCGCATTGTTAAGAGACGCGTAGTACACAATCCTACCAAGAAAAGAAAGAGACGTTAGTGATAAAGTAATGGTCTCGATAACCTTCACTCGCTTATGTTTAGTAATGGTCTCATTTTTATATTTTTTAATTATTATATTTAGTAATCTGGCATCGAATATGTGAAAATCTTACAATTTGTACTTTAAAACAATTTGACTAAAAATTAAGATTTATTAAATGAACATGCTTTTAATATTGATAGAGTATGCATCCCCTCATCTTTGCCTAAAAGAAATATCATGAAAAAGTAATATTGATTGTATCACATGCTTTTATTTTATTAATATCTTCACGTTGAACAATTAATAATGGATTGATTTTTTTTCTTCTTATAATAACTTCTATGTTGTAATTTTTTGAAATGTTTCTCATATAAAGTTAGTGTTAATAGTGTACTAATGTGCTTTAGTTTGTTTGATACAGGTTCAATGGCTCCAGATAGAGATGCTCCACCTGAAAACCCACCTGAAAACTCACAAGAAAACTCACAAGAAAGAGTTGCTTCAGATACAAATGCTCCACCTGATACTGAAGCAAAAGAGGTTGCACGAGGCATCACTATTATGAAGGGAATCATTCGACATAGAGACCAAGGATTAGTATACCGATTGGAATGGAATTCTGATAAACAACCAATTGGTCCTAATTCTGCAAAGTTGACAAGTTATATTGGTACACTTGTCCGTATGCATATTCCGGTCTCCGTAGCTACCTGGAAATCGAAAACGAAAAATTTAGAATTGGAGGAGAAAAAACAAGCGATTTGGGAAGAGCTTCAGGTATATATCATATATGGTTAATTGTTGTTATTATCTTGACGATAAATTGTTTAAATTACTTATACTAACACACTATGCGTACGTTTTTTTGCAGAGGACTTTTGAGATACCAGATGAACGTAAAAGCTACATACTTAGTTTGGCCGGCAAAAGATATAGAGGGTGGAAAAGTTTTTTGACAAACACCTATCTTAAGGATAAAGATGGAAAATTTCTTGAAGAGGCACCGGGACGGCCAACAAAGTATGCGACCTTCATTGATGAAGCAGATTGGGCTGAGTTTTTAAAGCAAAGAGATGAAGCTTTTCAGAAAAAGAGTGCCACGAATAGTAAGAGAGCATCCAAACCCGCGTATCCATACAAAAAAGGGCGTTTGGGATATGCACGCTTAGAGGATAAAATTGTAAGTAAATAGAAATGCGTTTTAATTAATTGTCTACATGTGCATGTTTTAATTGACGATTTTATCGTTTGTGTCAATGCATAGTTAGAGGAGACTAAAAGTGAGGAAGCTTCACTTCATGTACATGTGTTGTGGAAGGAAGCTCGTGTGGGCAAGAATCAAGCTGTCGATCCCGATGTTCAGAGAGTTTATACTGAATGTGTAAGTATAATACTGTGTCTTTAATTAAATCAAATGTTTTTTAATATATAAATGATTTTTTATCTCCACTAATAATTATTTAAATGTAAATGAATTACAGGAGACCTTGTCGCAATCGGCATCCACCGGTGAGGAGAGCGTACTTAGTAGAGTACTAGATGCTCCCGAGTATCCCGGTCGGGTGAGGGGTAAGGGTCATGGTGTGACTCCAACCTCTTTTTATAAGAGTTCTAGGAGAAGATCAAATCTTACCAATGAAGAAGTGTTGCAAAAGTTGCAGGAATTGCAAGCACAGGTCTCTGAATTGCAAAGAGATAAAGATATGTATATGAGAGAAAATTGCAACACTTCATCGGTGAGAGAAACTAGTGATAAGGCTAGTATCAACTATCAAAAGAAATTTCCCGAGGTAATTATAAGTTTTTTTCCTTACAAACTGTTCTATTTTATTAATGATAATGACTTTATATTTTCTATTTGTTTAGGGCATTTCATCTTGCCAACTATACTTATCGTCACCGAATTATCGACTAGTTGGCAAGGGAAAAGTGCACAACACTTCGGGAGATTTACTTCACCACAGACCCCTCCCGGATGGACACCTGAAAGTATCGGTGGATGTTGTATTAGATCGTGATGCGATTCTACCGGTACCTGACATGGTCTCAGAGACGACATTGCTGCGAGATGCAATAGGATCATTTGTTGCATGGCCCTCGGAGCTCATTACCATTAGTGATGAGGTATACTGAAAACGATTATGAATCATTTAGTTTTCGAATGTCAATTCTAAACCGTTTATTAATTATTTTTTACATTTTAATTTTAGACTGCTCCTATAAAACCCGCAATTAAGGGTAAAGGGATTTTACAGGAGGAGGAGTCTGTTGCATCACTAAAAGAGGTACATTTAAAGTGTTAATATATAGTCTGAATCTAAATCTGCATGATTTTATATTTTACCTAACTTATATGATTTTTAGGCATCCGCTCGGGAGTCACAACAAGTGACGCAGCAGGTTCGTAGCTTACCACCCACTGGTCCTCCGAAGCAAGCGGCAAAAAAAGGCGGTGCTTTTGTGCCTCGATACCGTTCGACACTCGCAACAATGGTTGATATGTCCGATTTGAAGGATGGTGGTTTACGTGAAATCAACATGGATGAAAGTGTCTTCGGTATTGAATTCCCGTCACATATTACATTTGATGACTTGGAAGAGATTTTTAGGCATGATCAACTAGGCGTCAGTAATATGCACTCATACATCCGGTAATATTCACTCATCCGATATATTATTTAATTAGTCCCACAATATAATTTATTTACACATTTCAATGAAAATAATCTAATGTTTATTATGTTTTTATTTAAGGTTGTTGTATGACAGAGTGTTGCGCGGGACTGCATTGTCTAACAGATTCCGTTTCGTGTCTTCCGCCCATTGCAGCGGAATGACAATTGCTTCGGAACCGGAATCAGTTAGACAGCGCTTAGTAGATAGATTCATGTCCACCGGCAATACAGAAAGTCTGCATCTTTGGGCGTATAATACCCGACCAGTAGGGTTAGTTTCTCATTCTTGGTTCATCTAATCTCTGTTTCTTTTGTGTATAGCAAAATTTTCATATAACCTATTGTTTTAATTTATAGAGCACACTGGTTGCTGCTTGCTATCAACCCGATAAGAGAAGTCGTGTATTATCTGAATTCGGTAAATGGTGAATGGACCAATTATCCGGCTATGAAGGAAATCGTTGATTTGTAAGTGGGATCGTTCTAAATATATATTCGTGTATATTTATATATTTTCTTATTTGTGGGATTGATCTAAACATATGCTTTTATATATTTAATAATTAGATCAATACAAGTGTTCCGTAGTCAACGGGACGCACAGGTATCCCGGACTAAATCAAACAACATCACTTGGATCCAAGTGCAGGTACATTACTTTTCACAATTTTGCTTATAATATTTATGCTACTTGGTAAAACAAGACAACTATAGAATCTTATTTGTTTTATTATGTAGTGTCCGCAACAGCGAAACAGTTATGATTGCGGATACTTTGTTTTGAGGTTCATGAAAGAAATCCTTCAGGCGAATCAATTAGAGATTCCGCTCACGGTATGAATTTATAACTTAAGATAATTTCATATAATTTATTACATTTAACTAAATATATCATTTATATTATGTTTTTGTTTTGTAGTACCTTGACGAATTCCGTGCTGCTGGGTACCCGAAGCTTAAGTTGGAAGAAATTAAAGAAGATTTGTGTCAATATTATATTAAGCAATTTTTCATGTAGGATTTGTGTCGATTTGAACTATAATATTATTGATGTAATGATGTATATATATAATTTTGGATATTATAATGGTATTATATTAGTATATATATTGTCTTACTGATGGCTGAAATAATAGCGTCGAAAATATATTACAGGTCAAAAATATATTACAGGTCGAAAATATTACAGGTCGAAAACATTACAGGTCGACTGGGAGGATTAAATTATAGGCTGTACATAAAAATACCTCATTTAGAAACGACAGCGCTTTTAAAAAGCGCTCTTAAAGGTCCACCTACTAAAGCGCTTCTTAGTAAAAGCGCTGCCAAAGACCAGTAAAAAAGCATAAAAAATTAAAAAAAAAACGCAGCATACAAAAGCGCTTTTGGAAAAGCGCTCTTATAGGGGGGCCTATCAGAGCGCTTTTTCCATAAAAAGCGCTCTCATAGAGGGGCCTACCAGAGCGCTTTTACAAAAGCGCTTTTGTATGCTGCGTTTTTTTTTAATTTTTTATGCTTTTTTACTGGTCTTTGGCAGCGCTTTCTGGGAAAAGCGCTCTTAAAGGGGGGTCTACCAGAGCACTTTTTCCAGGAAAGCGCTCTTATAGGGGGTCCTACCAGAGCGCTTTTTCCAGGAAAGCGCTCTTAAAGGGGGGGTCTACCAGAGCGCTTTTAGAAGCGCTTTTGTTACCTACGCCAGCGCCAGCTATTAAAGCGCTTTTAAGCGCTTTTAAAGGCCAAAATAAGCGCTTTAAAAGCCCTTTTCCGTAGTAGTGTATTATGCGAGCAATTCAAAATTCAACATCACAATTCTTCTCCCTACCGACCAAAGATGAATGGTGTTGTTGAAGCTGCAAATAAAAACATTAAAAACATCATATAAAAGATGACAGTCACGTACAAAGACTGGCATGAGATGTTACCATTCGCTCTCCACGGGTACCGTACCACGGCTCGCACGTCAACCGGGGTAACACCATATTCTTTGGTTTACGACATGGAGGTTGTTTTGCCTATCGAGGTCCAAATCTCCTCTCTGAGGATTATGAAGGATGCAGGTTTGAGTGAAGACGATTGGATCCAGACTCGACTTGATCAACTGAACTTAATTGATGAAAAGAGACTTACTGTTGTCTGCCATGGTCAAATGTATCAAAAACGGATTATCAAGGCTTTTAACAAGAAAGTCAGGCACCAAGTATATCAAGTTGGGGATCTAGTGATCAAACGTATCATCTTGCCACAAAGTGATCCCAGGGGAAAATGGACTCCTACCTATGAAGGACCATTTGTAATCAAAAGCATATTCTCCGGTGGGGCAATGATCTTGACCACCATGGATGGCGACGACCTGCCGCACCCTGCAAACGCGGACATAGTCAAAAGATACTACGCATAAGAGACCCGCTAGGTTGACACACCTAGGCAAAAAAAGGGCATCTCGGCGAACCAAAAAGGTTCTGGAAAAACTTACGGACAACCTTTGACCTCCACTGATAAACTCGGAGTTTTTGACCAATTCAATCATCTTCGGACAAAGCAACAAATAGACAAGATATTCGGAGATATAAAGGCTATAGCAGAATGGGAACCCCATGGGATTATTACACATAGCTATATTTCTTTGTATAAATTTTTCTTGTTTTATGACACTGTTCTCTTACTAGAATGTTTGTCTCCTTTGTACAAAATACTTATTCAAAGTCAATACAAAGATATCTCTTTAAAAATACAAAAAAAAACTATTTGTCTTTTTCTTTACTCTTGTGTTTTGTTTGCAAAAAACGTCCAATGATTCATTGATGAACATATGCATTTGAACATAATTACTGTTTACAAATAAACAAAATGAAAAAGACAATTATTGATAGGTTGAAAGGATAGGAAAATGTATCTAGGCCATTCCATGAGTAATCCCCACAGTACGTCATTTAAATCCCCAGTGGAACAAATCTCAATCTATTAATCCCTAGTAGAAATCATCAAATTCCTCGGGATTCCCCAAACAGATCTTACAAACAATACATTGTGTTGCCCTCACGGCAGAATCTACTTCTCTCAACAAGAGTTCGTCAGTATTTCAACTTTAAGACATGAAAATTCAACATAGCCTCAGCAGCATTCAAGGATTTATTTTCCTCAAACAGACAGCAATACAGCAAATCAGCTTACATGCGCATGCATTGCATCCACATATCATAAAGCGAATACATTGCATCATACATTTCATGCAACATAACTTTGTGTTTCAGCTAACATTTTACCCTTTTTAGGATAAGATTAACAGCTATCATTAACAATATGCAATCATGATACAGTACGGATACACTCCAGACACGGATGCCATCCTGATACTCATTCAGATTCAACCTTTTGATACAATTCAGATACGCTCCAGACACGGATGCCATCCTGATACTCATTCAGATTCAACCTTTTGATACAGTTCAGATACGCTCCTAATAAGGATGCCATCCTGATACTCATTCAGATTTCAACCTGTTGATACAATTCAGATACACTCCAGATACAGATGCCATCCTGATACTCCTTCAATTTCAACCTGTTGACACAGTTCAGATACGCTCCAGACATAGATTCCATTCTGATACTCATTCAGATTCAACTTTCAGATACAGTATGGATACGCTCCAGACACGGATGCCATTCTGATACTCATTAGGATCTCAAATTTAGATACAATACGGATATGTTCCAGACACGGATGCCATTCTGATACTCGTCCAAGATACAACCTTTCAGACATAGTTCAGATACGTCCCAAACACGGACACCATTCTGATACTTATTCTTTCGGCTTACAACTTGCAATTCAACAAACATTCTTGGATGGCAACTGCAAGCCCATCTCCAACAAGATTCTGTCACTTCTCCAAATGGCATCTTTAAGCCTATTCCCTCAACTACACATAGTCGAGTGCAAATTTCTAGGCACTCTAGTGTCCAATCATTCTTTCACCTTCAAGTCACGAACGGCGAAACTTGCCAATCTAACTCCTCAGGTTTAAGAAGATTGAACAGGAGCAGCTGTTGTACCCCAAATTTGCCCTCTTATTTCTCAAGATATTTCTTATAAAGATCTCCAATACCTCAAGTTTACGCAAGTATCGACTAGGTCAAACAATTTTCCCAACACTGATACCTAAAATTAGGGTTTGGGTTTGTACAAAGGCAGTTGGATTGTTAATGTTTCGAATGACTTTCATGAATCATTATGGACCCTGAGGATTATTTTTGTCAAGTTTCAGGTTTGGGATCACAATTTTCCAAGAAAGTCATTCAAATTACCAAAAGGGGCAAAATTAGGGTTTTGACTGAAAAATGACCGAACTTTGATTTTTTTCACCTAATAACTGGCTTATTGGTTGGAAACATGATCTCAAGGATCCGAGCGCGTCATTTTGACCTAATTTCATATTTCAATTCATCTCCTGAGATCAGTGGATTGATAGACAAATTCAGTCAACTGGTGAGAAAAGTCAAATGTACGCTAAAAAGTCAAACTTTGACTTTTTTTACCAAAGTTGAGTCCCAAAAATCATATTTCATCAAGACATCCAAAATATGAAATTTGATCATAAAAAATTAAGAGGATCAAAAATCCAACTTTGCAAGACTTTGAAATTTTTCTAAGTATATCTTATACTTGGTTAATTTCATTTTTGCTTCATGGCATTTTATTATAATTCAAAATAATTCAAGATGATGCAAGTAATTCAAGTTATTATAAAGTGGCATTCTTACAAAATTACAAATTCTAAAACTATGCCTTGATTGAATTTTCTCAAAAGACCTTGTCACAATGTTTTGGCCCTTGATATAATGTGCCTGAAATATTCCACAAGACCAAAATTGTGACATGCTACAAACCATGTTGTCCAAGTTGAAGAAAATGTGATGTGCCACATTGCTACAACACCCCATGCTTCCCTGCAAGAAAGCTTGTGCTATGTTGCACCCCAAGGATGCATGCTGCCCAATGCAGTCCAAAAATTGCTCTATGCAGTCTGCCCAAACCTGCATCACAACAGCCCCAAAAATTACACCAAAATGTCAAAGGAAAATTGTGTGAAGAAAGTGTCAAAGCAGTAAGCAAAAACAATTCAAAATAACTTATATGGTTTCCCCCCTAAACCACAGTCAGGGGTCTACAAAAGAGGAATGTCTCATAAGATTTTAAAAGTTGGTTTTTAGAGTTAGATTTCAGAGGTAAAAATTCTAGAGAGAGCATAGAGAGTTTTTGTTGACCCGAAAAACAGTATCCCCTATAAACTTGACTGATTCATTCAAAATCAGCACCAGCTCCTATTCAAAACAGAACCCTAACCCATTACTCCACCATACAAACTCTCCATAAGCCAAACACTTCACCACATACAAAGTTTGGCCAAACATAAAAATAGTCCTTGTAGTGCTATCCACCTTCACCATTAAAAAAATACCAAAAATATTATAGTACAGTCCAACTCAGTTCCAGCAGTCCATAGCAGCTTTCTGAAGACTCACAAGGTCATCACAGCATTTGGAAAAAGCATTCAGATCTAAAACAACCAGTGCATCCCAGAGGTAAGTCCTTTTGACTTGATATCTTGTCATTACATCATTAACAATCTGTTGTTCTTTGAGGATAAGATGTAGTATTTCATTATCCCTTTGAGTTGATCATTTGCTTATGGTTTAAGTTTTTTTAATCACGTGTTATTTACATTTATCCATCATATGCCATAAACTAACCTTTACAGTCAGTAAAATAATGTTTAAGGCAGAAAAATGCAGCATGTATCGACACATATCCTCATGTGTCGACCCATCCTAGTGAAAAAATAGGGTATGAGTCGACACATAACCCTCATGCATCGACCCATACTGAGTTCAGGTCACAAAATAGAAGCTGAAAGAGCTTATGAGTCAATACATACGCGTTTCGCGTTGATACAATAAGGTGTATGAGTCGATACATCCCATTATGTGTCTACTCATACTGAACTAATTTTGTTTTACAGAAGCAAGGAAAAGCTATGGGACGACACATAGCAGTTCAAAATGCATTTTTCCCTTTATTTTACACTGTTTTCGCATTGCTTTCATTATCATTCGATATGGTTGTAATATTTTAGTTTCTACTTCATCCCCATTGTTAAATTGTACCCCCATCCCCCTAAAAGTGATGTAATTTCTTAGATTTTACTTTCCGCATTTTACTTGCCTTTCATATATTGCTAGTAAATAGGATGCATGGCAAGATAAAAATCAACAAATAGATGACTTTCAAATACAAGACAAAATGCATGCAAGCTAACACACTATTCACACATGCACCCTTAGGGTAATCCCATCTCGCTGCCTATCGAAAAAATAGTCATGTCCCTCGAACATGGACGCTTTAGCAAAGACCCTCGATAAAAGATCGTAGTCCCTCGATGACCCTCGATGTTTCCTTCTGTAAACGATCTAGCTCCTAAAACGACATTGCTAAAACGTTCCATGAGTTACCTTCCATGACTATATAAACGTCCCTACACCCGTCCCTTCACATCCAACGATGGGGCTTCTTACCAAATCAATGGTAAGATAGCAACATCTAAAGGAGGGGGAAAATACATCTAAGACCTTTTGAGTAGGTAGGTTCGCTCTTAGTCACTCGCTTGCTCATGACAAAAACATTTTTACACATCAACACTTCCATTTCTAAAACATTTTCAAAAAGATAAAACATTTTGTATACGTTCTTATAGAGACTAGAACCATTGTAAAATATCTTTCCGAAAACCACTTTCTGAAACACAATGCACAAACACGACTTTGAAACAAAACTTTGTACGCGTTCTTATAGAAACGAGAACCATTACAAAGATATTTTCAAAACACTTTCAAAGCCCACATCACAAGCAAATTGTCAAAGCAAAAGCAAGTTGATCTAGCGAGTAACTAAGAGCCCATTAAAAACCATGGATGAAAAGGGTGCTAATACCTTCCCTTTTCATAATCTACCCCCCGAACTCAAGAAAACATCTCTAAAGGTCTTTCCTGTGCTTTTTCACCTTTCCTTATTGGATAAAAGAAAAGTCGATGGCGAATCTTGCTAAACTGAAACATTTGCGAACACAAACGCAAAACCTCAAGTCAGTTATCCCACCGTATCACAGGTGTTTTTGTATAAAGAGACGGAGATCCTAGTAAGAGGAAGTCCTCGAAAGGATAACAAAATTGAAAACAAAAACAACAACCATGTGGAAATGATCTCATTGTGTTCCAACTCTACTATTGCCCCTAATGTCTTTGAACGTCCCTTGCCGTTGACAGAAGTTGATTGGATTGATCTTGGACCATTTGAACTCGGACCTTGGCAATAAAGTCAATTGTGGTGATTCCACGGGACATAGTCATACGCTTTCAATCCTTAACTTTTGCCTGGATTTCCCTTTCAGGTTTTCAGCCCACCAGGATACCCATTTTTTCCCAAGTCGCCCTTTCGGGTTTTCGACTTACCGGGTGTACAATCTTTTGTGTATATCCCTAATTTTTGCCCAAACCTTTGGTTTGTCGGGATGAACTTATCTTGCCTAGGTGTGTCAACCTAGCGGGTCTCTTATGCATAGTATTTTTTAACTATGTTCGCGTTCACAGGGTGTGGGAAATCTTCACCGTCCATATTAGTCAGCATCATGGTTCCACCAGAGAAAACTTTCTTGACAACAAATGGCCATTCGTAAGTGGGAGTCCATTTGCCCCTGGGGTCGCCTTGAGGAAGAATGATGCACTTTATTACCAAGTTACCAGCTTGATATACCTGTGGCCTGATCTTTTTGTTGAAAGCCTTGATCATACGCTTCTGGTACATCTGACTGTGACAAACAATAGCCAGTCGCTTTTCATCAATTAAGTTCAACTGATCCAATCTTGTCTGAATCCATTCGTCTTTGCTTAGGCCTACTTCGTTCATAATCCTTAGCAAGGGAATATGAACTTCCACTGGCAGGACAACTTCCATGCCATAGACCAAAGAAAAGGGAGTTGCCCCAGTTGATATCCGAGTTGAAGTACGGTAGACATGAAGAGCAAGTGGTAACATCTCATGCCAGTCTTTGTAGGTTGTTGTACCCCAAAATTTTCCCTCTCATTTATCAATATTATCCTCACAAAATCTCTTTGACTCAAGACTGGATTAGGGTTTGGTCAGCTCAAGACATCTCATCTTACACTGATAACCCAAAATTAGGGTTTGATTTTGCACAAGGATTTTTGGAATATCAATGCTTCATGAGACTTTCAAACATCATTATGGACCCCTAAGTTTACTCATTACAAGTTTCAAGCCTTGAACCACATTTTTGATCAGTCAATTGGACAGTTGACCTAAAAATCAATTGTATTGGGGGAAAAGTAAACCATGGCCAATTTACAGTGAAACTTCATAATTTTTTATCCCCATCAACATTTTAAACTCATATGTATCATTTGATCAAGTTTGGATCACAATTCCTCATGAAATTTGATCAAATCATCAAAAGGGCAAAATGGTCAAATTTAGGGTTTTGACTGAGGAAGGGCAATTTTTGATCTTTGACCTAGCAAATGACCAATTGAGTTAAAGCATGATTTCAAGGGTTCATTTGTATCATCTTGACCTAATTACATGTTTCAAAACATTTCAATTTCATTGGATTGACAGATGAAATTTGCAGTCAACTAATCAAAAGTCAAATGTACACTGAAAAGTCAAACTTTGACTTTTTGGTCAAAATCAAGTACCAAGGGTCACAATTCATCAAGACATGTCAAAATGTGAAACTTGTTCATCAAGAAATCAAGGATTGAATATTAGGGTTTAAAATTGAAATTTTCTTAACTTAGAAAATTTTCTAAGTATAGAAAATTTCTTATTTTTTCTCAACTTTAGGCCATTTTTTCACCATGATACAAGATGATTCAAAGGAAGTTCCCAACATAAAAGTTGTAGACCTCCATGAAATCTACAACTTTGATTCACACACTTTTCCCTAAAGATTCTTGTATCTCAAGATATAAATTTATGAATACATGCTCATGAACTAAATAACTTAGTGAATTTTTTGCCCTAATTTAGGCAGGTTTTGGACCCAACTTCATGGAAATTTTTCACCTAGTTCCAAGAGGAGTATTGAAATGAAGATGAGTTATAGAGCACATTTCAAGATTTCCAAAATGTCCAAGAAATCCTCATGATCATTTTTTAGTAGGGAGAATCGAAGAGATAAAGTTGGCAATTTCTCACTTTTGATTCAAGCCATTTCATGAAGAACAAAGTTCCAATCAGTATCTATGCTGCCTAACCCATGCTTTACAGGTCCCAAACTTGTTTCTTACTCCTTAATTTAATGCTTACTCAGTTGACAAAGCTTTAATCCAAGCCTTAGAGCCATTACCCAAGTTGTAATTCCATAAATGGCATAAAATGGCCATTGCCATTTTTAAAAAGCTCCACTTTTGCAAACTTTACAATCTTAAGCATTGAACCTGTCTCCTTTGCACATACAAGTACTACAGACATAAGACAACTTTTATAGAACAAATATCAACCCTAAGCAAGCCAGTACAATCAGGTAAGGCCTTGTCCCTTCACTTTGCTTCAAAAGCAAGAAAGTGTGCAAAAAGGTGGGAACTTGGGTAGTTGACTTTAAATTGATTCCATACTAATATACAAACACATTGCAGCATAACACGCGATTACTAGAAGCCTTAAACACTCCCAAACTTCCTTTCACCAAAAAACTGTCAAGACTTGCAGTTTTTGCATAAGCATAGCAATCTCTCATTTGGCTCGTGCATTTCAAGTCTTAATCATCAAAACACCTTACCTACTTGATATCTAACTGATTCAGACCCTCATCCCTGTATTTTAACCCCTTCTCCATCATCTGCTATTTTTGTTTTCAAAGCTTACAGGTTGACTTGGATAGAGAGTTTCAGACACTTTCAAAGCAAGGCAAGGGTTGGAACACACTCAGGGAGGTTCAAGCAAGCTCAAGCAATCATCAGGCCTTCATAAAACTCACTCCAACTCCATCCATGATTTCAACTGAAAGAGGTAAAAATATCAACTTCTATCTCTTCATACAGGCATCCATTGGCCACAATTTGTGAATAAACAATGTAGACCTCATTGCAACGAAGTTGTACATATACATATCTTGCATTTATTTGGCCTGAGTTGAGAGAAATTTGAACTTGAAGTTCCTGGAAAAATTAGGTTTAAATTTAGGGCTTTTAAAATTCATTCTGATCTTTGATTGTTACCTTACATGATTTATATGGTTAGAGTCGTGAGATAAAATGCTACAACATTCATGTTATGAGTTTTCATTTTCATTGAGAGATGAGAAAGTTACAGAGCATCTGGCTGGCTAGAGGAAGAAGATGAAGTACAGGGCCATGGAAGTGTTTCATGTTATGTTATTTTTGTTTCACATTAATCAACAGATGTATAGCCACCCCAGTGGCAAGGTAGCGCGCTGGTGAGACCCATGTCCAGAGTTTGAACCTTGGCGCTACCTTTTGATTTTTCACATTTTTCCATTTTTCCATTTTTGCTGTTTTTTGCAGGATTGGGCTTGGTTCTTTGGGCCTAACGTTTATTACTAACATACTGCTCCCAGCTTCCTTACAGCACCCCTGACCCAACTATTTATATATATATAAATTTTTTTATTTTCATTTTAATTTATTAAATATTTTCCTTAATGCATGAAAATCATAAAAAATATGAAATATGATAATTTTGCATTTGTTTATTTTATTTTTATTTTTACATTAAAAAATATATTTTTATTAAACTATATATTAATTCTTTTTCTTGAATAAACTTATAAACTTAAATAAAATAGGTTTAGTTTAATTTGTTTTATTTTCTTTTCATTTCATACTTGTAAAATATTTATTTTGGCATATATAAAAAACTAAATATTTTTATAAAATATTATTTATTATTTTATACAAAGAATACACAAATAATAATACATGAAAACCTTATTTTCTTTCAAAAATAGAAATTAGGGTTAAACCCTTTTTTAAGAATTAATTTCTTTTTCCTTATATTCTTAGGATTAGGTTAAAATTTTCTTTTCATGAAGAAAAAAAAAACAAATCTTTTTCTTGCATATACATAATATTGCATATTTAAATATTGTATATTGTTTATTCTAATATTCGTAAAAAGTCGATTTGGTTGTAATAATTTATTTAGATTTACATTCTTGCAAATTCCCATTCAAATTTGTATTCCCCCCTCCCATAAATTGTTATAATAGCTTAGTAATATTTACATTACGCAATTTACCACTTTTACATGCCATGTTAGTAATTAGGGTTTAAATGGCAAGATAAAAACAAAACAAATAGAAAACCCTAACACAAGATGAACAAAGCATGAAAATAACACACTTGCACACAAGCATCCTCAGGGTTTCTCCACTTGGTTGCCTTATACAAAAATGGCCATATTACGCATGCGAAGTATCTTGGCAAAACAAACAAATATAAGATCATAGTTCCTTGATGACGCTATTCAAGGTTGCCTTACAAAATGATCTTGGTCCCTCAAAAATGCCAAGATACTTTGCAAACATTGCTAATCATGGTTATACAATGACCCACGCCCGTCCCGTTTACATCCAAAGATAGGGTTGCTTACCAAATCAATGGTAAGACAACAATGTTAAAGGAATAGAAAGTGCATAAGAAAGACATTTTGAGTAGGTAGATTACTCCTAGTTACTTGCTCTATTTTTTCAAACAAATATCCTTGCTATTTTCAAAACAAACACACACATTTCAAAAACATCTTACAAACATTGAAAACATTTTCAAAAGACAAACATCTTTGTATACATTCTTACGAGGGTTAAACTCACCAACTTCAAGAGGGTACCACCCAGATCCCATGCCAGCTTAAACTCTAAGGGTTTCTCTTGTGTGACTTGTGTGCCTTCGTACTTGACTACTTGCATGCTTGTTATCTGACACATGAGCTACTTGCAGGTTTTGTTTATAGTCCTTAACTAGGACTCATAACAGGGTTTGCCAAATTTCTTGCAGGTTTTGTTTATAGTCCTTAACTAGGACTCATAACAGGGTTTACTAGATCTCTTGCAGGTTTTGTTTATAGTCCTTAATTGGGACTCATAACAAAGTATACTGAATTTCTTGCAGGGTTTGTTTATAGTCCTTAATTGGGACTCATAACATGGTTTACCTACATCACCCCATGCATAGCATGACATCATACCATTGCATGCATCCTGACCCATTTCAAGGATCTCAAAGGCTTGTGATGCAGGTCATGATAAATCAAACATCTAGCAAGGGGCAAGGAGGATTTATTTTCCTCTAGCCAAGGTTGTCAGGGGCTATGACCCACTGGATATGGTGAGCCTTTGACCCTTGAAGAAGGACTCTCAACAACAGGAAGTACCTTCAATCAAGTTACCGGTTTTCAACTCTAACAAGTTTCTCTGTTTACCCTGCGAGGTCCTTGAAAACATTACATGCATGTCATACATCTCATTGCATTGCAGGTATCCCTTGGACAGGTTGCTTACCCTTCTTCGCTGTTTATTTCAGCCGATCGTCATGAATCCTGAATCCTCAGCTGAACAGTCCATCAAGGCCCTCCAGGCTCAGAACGCCCAGTTCCAAGGGTTGATCATGAACTTGACCCAGGGGCAACAAGATCTGAAGGCTCTGCTCTTGAAGAAAGAAAAGAAGAAGAGGAGGACTGTTTTGTTCAGCCCTAGACGCAGATCTGGGAATGCACCGCAGATTGAAACTGAGAGGACAACTCCATCTGTGAGGGAAGGTAGTCATCAGGGGGAAAGGGTTCCCAGTCCAGTGGTCTCCGACAACGAGACAGATTTTGATGAAGAACAGTACCCTCCTGCAGACGACAAATATAAACAGTTGGAGGATAGGCTGAATGCTATGGAGATCCAACAGGTACCTGGGCTGGATCTCGGAGATCTGGGTTTGTCAACTGGTGTGATTATTCCTCGGAAGTTCAAAGCACCATCCTTTACCAAGTATGACGGGGCGTCTTGTCCCAAGTTACATCTCAGGTCCTATGTTCGGAAGATTCAACCATATACGGTGGACAAGAATTTGTGGATCCACTTCTTTCAGGAGAGTCTTTCAGGGACTCATCTCGAATGGTTCTATCAGCTGGATGGGACCAAGGTTCGTAACTGGGAGGAGTTGGCTACTGCTTTCTACAAGCAGTATCAATATAATGCCGACCTTGCTCCTACGCGTACCCAACTCCAGGGTATGTCGTTAGGATCAAGTGAAGGTTTTAAAGAATATGCGCAGAAATGGAGGGATCTTGCTGGAAGGGTACAACCACCTCTGACTGATCGGGAGCTCGTCGACATGTTCTTGGGGACTTTGTCTGGTCCATTCTACAACCATCTGATTGGGAATTCTTCTGCTGGGTTCACAGATCTTATCTTGACTGGGGAAAGAATAGAAGCTGGCATCAAGTCAGGGAAAATACATAATGGTGACTCCTCGAACACTGAGAAGAAACCATCCAAGAGAGAATCTAGTGCGGTCAACGCAGTAGCCATTGTAAAGCCGGCCGGTGCTCCTCAGCGTCACCGTCAACAAAGGGAAGAAAGACCTAAGAGGCAATTTACTCCTCTCGGCATGACCTTGTCACAGATATTGCCACAGCTGCTGGAAACCAAGTTGGTAACTCTCATGGATCCCCGAAGAATCCTAACAGGACACCTTCAAGGTACAATCCCAATGCTCGCTGCGCCTATCATTCCGACAGCCCGGGGCATGCTACAGATGACTGTTGGACTTTGAGGAATAGGGTTCAAGATCTGATTGATGCAAAGGAAGTCCAGCTTGACTCTCCAGAGACTCCCAATGTGACAACTGCTCCCTTGCCAAGACATGGCTAGGATTGGATTTTTTGTTCATTCGAATGTTCAATTTGTAATCTTCTTTCAATGGTTCAAACATTTTGTTTCATGTCAAACATTGTTATTTCATTAATGCACTACACATGTCTGTTTTGAAGTAATTATTTCGTATTCACTATACGCAAATTATTTTCATATTTTTTCTGATGTCAACTCTCTTTAATTCTAAGCCTCTTGAGGGAGGATGACGAAAACGATACCATAATCTACAATATGCTTTTGAACAGACCCCGCTGATGAGGTACAGGCATTGTTTCAATCCCTAAACACTGGAGTTATAAGGATGATAATCCCTCGTCAACCCCTCTGAGCCAAAGAAGTAGGAGTTTTACTTTCGAAAATTAAAACCCTTTATCATAACCCGGGGCAGGGTAGTCTTCTCAGTTGATCCAAGTGCATAACGAATGGCACCAAAGAGATCCTTACGAAATAAAGAAAGACAGTGATGGTTCAGAACAATCAAAAGGACAGGCAGTCATCATCAAAATTCATAAATGAAAAGCCCAAAAAGTCTAAACCTACAAAGGGGACTTATGAAACTGGGGCATCCCGCTGACTGTAATTCCAAAAAAGGGAAACAGTTCAGGCAAAAAAAGAAAGGGATAACAAAAATCAAGAAAGAGAAAGAGGTCTTACAAACCCTCGACAAAAAAAAAGGGAAATGACTGCCTATTCAAAATAAACTGTCAAAGTCCGAACCATCACAGGTATATCAAAACAAAGACTCGAACAAGGTCTAGCGTATGATCAACTGAGTTTAGGTTTGGAGAATATCACGAAGAGCGGGTGGGTACAAATAAAATTTGAGCCATTATCCTTTGTTTCTTAAACCGTGAACCAGGCCACGTTATAACCCTTAAAAGTCCTAGCTGAAGCATGGGTTAGTTCGAAAGCATACTGTTACGAAAGGTATCCTGACTCCTTAAGGCCTACGGTAAATACGGTGTTGACATCACGTTTTACAAACATTCACTTGTTTTATGAAAAAAACTGCATTTTCCAAATATTCAAGACAGACATAAGCTTTGCATTTTTTATATAACATTGTTTGCATATGACTATTTGTTTGAACAGCAGGGAAATTCGCACGATGAATACCTAGTGAACAAAAGCACTTCCAATCAAGGGGCATGACATGATCTTGGTCTATCATCCGGGGCAGTTAAGTCAAGATTCAGAGAATCTCTCAACAATGCAAAACAGTCTGGGGCAAATCTCCGCCTGAGTCACCTGGGGCATTCCAACAACGAATCTTGCCTGATCAAGCATCTTCTGGTGGCATGGCAAAGCACTTCTAACAGGGGCAACTCCCTACTTTCTGAGAGCGTGGACATAGTCGGAAAAATACTACGCACAATCAAAGACCCGCTAGGTTGATATACCTAGGCAAAAATAAGGGCTTCCCGGCGAACCAAAAGGGTTCGGGCAAAATGAAGGGATGAAATGAAAAAAATATGTACACCCGGCAAGTCGAAAACCTGAAAAGGCGGCTTGGGCAAAAATGGGTATCCCGGTGGACTGAAAACCCGAAAGGGCGGTCCAGGCAAAAGTTAGGGATCAAAAGCGTACGACTATGTCATGTCATCTTGCCACCCTGCCTATCGGGAGAAGGTTTGTCCATCAACGACTATTAACACCTCAACAGGTCTTCCTCTCCCACATCAGAAACATGGGCAATAATGGGTGGTCTAAGCAATCTGGTTGCTCTGTCCTCTAAGGTGTCAAGGTAGGGTCCGTTGAAGAACATAACCAATAAAGTTCAATACTCCCCCAAGAGAGTCCAATCCAGTTTCCCCAAGAAAATTGGAATCCATATCCCCAAGCAATAAGCTTATCCCCAGTAGATTCTGGAAGCTTATCCCCTCGCAGAACACGAACGCGTCTCCCGGCTTTATTCAAAGAGTTATTTCCCTAACAGGATATGACTGGGTTATCCTCAGCCAAAAGCCACGGAAAGAGCGTCCTCGATGTAATTCTTTCCTATCCCCAACGAAGTCTATTCACACTTACAACAACAAGACATCCTCATCAAGCTACTATCAACATTCAGCAAAGCATCTCTCTCCCCACAGAGTGTTGCTTCCCAGCATGGTCGCTAGAGTATCTTTTCTCCCGGCAGAATCTTCCATTTGCCAAATTTATTCCGCAACGGAGTCATCTTCTCCTACCAGTATTCTTGCAGTTATCATCCCCAGCGGAAGCAAAATCTATTCTTCAACATCAGCCCAGGATACGACTTCCCGGCACCCGTCAAGGATTTACTTTCCTAGACGAAAAACACATTCATAAAACGTCACATACATCATTATAGCATGCATAGACGCATCATATCACCCCAATCTCATTTATTTTTGAGAACATCTTAAAATCATGCAATTCATGCATTATGACATTGCATACAACTAATTCGTTACTTTTTCAGGAAAGAACGATCAACAGATGAAAGTCATCACCCGTTGAGGTAGTAATCGTCCCAGATTCCTTCATCATCCGTTGGAGTAGCAATCGTCCCAGATTCCTTCATCATCCGTTGGAGTAGTAATTGTCCCAGATTCCTTCATCATCCGTTGGAGTAGCAATCGTCTCAGATTCCTTCATCATTCCGTTGAGGTAGTAATCATCCCAGATTCCTTCATCATCCGTTGAGGTAGTAATCGTCCCAGATTCCTTCATCATCCTGTTGAGGTAGTAATCGTCCCAGATTCCTTCATCATCCCGCTGAGGTAGTAATCGTCCCAGATTCCTTCATCAACCCGCTGAGGTAGTAATCGTCCCAGATTCCTTCATCATCCTGCTGAGGTAGTAATCGTCCCAGATTCCTTCATCATCCTGCTGAGGTAGTAATCGTCCCAGATTCCTTCATCATCCTGCTGAGGTAGTAATCGTCCCAGATTCCTTCATCATCCCGCTGAGGTAGTAATCGTCCCAGATTCCTTCATCAACCTGCTGAGGTAGTAATCGTCCCAGATTCCTTCATCATCCCGCTGAGGTAGTAATCGTCCCAGATTCCTTCATCAACCCGCTGGAGTAGCAATCGTCTCAGATTCCTTCATCGTCCTGCTGAGGTAGTAATCGTCCCAGATTCCTTCATCATATATTTGGAGTAGCAATCGTCTCAGATTCCTTCACCGTCCTGCTGAGAAGTCCTTTTCAGATGTTTCCCTCTCCGACGATGAGTGTGAGGTGATAGTCTCCTATGGTCCCCTCTCCAACGGTGTGTGAGGTGGTAAGTCCTTTTCAGATGTTTCCCTCTCCGACGATGAGTGTGAGGTGACTCCCTTTCAGATTATAATTTTCTATGGTTCTCTTCCTGATATTGCAAAGATGGTAATTCCCGCCAAGATTTTTCTCAACGAGCGTTGTTGAAGTTAAAATCACCCAAGGTTCTCTTACCATTCATGCTAAAGCAGTAACCATACCTGGTTCATTCATCGCCGTTTGAAGCTCCAGACTCAGCTCCTGTAACCAGTCAGGACACATCTATGCCAAGCATCTGAAAAACCAGCTCCTGCAACGTGTCAGGTACTCATTTTTTTCTTTTGCAAGTATGCAGGTTCTCGCTAAGGAATTTCTTACGCGATCAACATCCAGATGGCATCTATAAGCCCATCATCCTATCCAGCAACTTCCCAATGGCATCTATAAGCCCATTCCCCCCAGCACACTGCTAATATGTGAGCGCAAATTTCTGGGCACTCTAGTGTCCAATCATCTTCTACCTTCGGATTACGAAAGGCACGTCAGCCAATCTGCATCCTCAGGTCTAAGAAGATTGAACAGGGGCAACTGTTGTACCCCAAAATTTGCCCTCCCATATTCTTCAAGAAATTGCCAAGCCAAGTCACAAAATTCCCCAAGGGTTGTGCAGTCAAAGGTCTCCTAAGCAGTCAAAACTAGGGTTTGTGTTCTGATCAAGGAAATGAAGTTTTCAAAGGCCCAATCAAGTCTCATATGCTTACAAATATGGTCAAGTATCCTCATATCAAGTTTCAAGACATTCAGCTCAAAATTGCACAGTCAAAACCCTAAATTGCACTACAGTCAACTGTAGGGGCAAAATGGTCATTTGGCAGTCAAAAGTTCAAATTTTTGGTCAAACATATCATTTTGAAGCCACAAACATCATTTGATCAATGCTTGATCATGATTCTCAAAATCTGGCTCAGAAATCATCAAAGATGCAAAAGTTACTATATTTGGACAGCTGAAAAAGTCAACTGAAATTGACTAGGGCATAACTTTCACATGGATTATCAGAAAAATCCCATCCAAAGCTCATTTTGAAGAGAAAGACATTTCCTACAATTCATCTTCATATTCCAAGTCCAAGAAATGCTCTCATAAAAAGTTATCAATTTCAACATTATAGGTCATTTTCAAAAGTCAACAAAAAGGGACTTTAAGTCAAAGGCCATAACTTGAGATTGGTAAATCAAAATGACATGGGACCAAAGGCATTGGTTAGAGGACTCAAAGACCTTTCCAAAATGTCCAAGAACATGAGAAAAGATTAAAAATTGAGCAAGTTATGCCTTGTGGAAGTTGGGAAATTTTTGGATATTTTGAAAAGTCAACTTTGATCCAAATGACCTAAAATTGCTAATGGGTCCATTTTTCTTCCATGATTCATCATTCCAAGCATATGCACGACCACTTGGCCCAAAGGGAAGTATTTTCTCATTTTTGAGTTATTTATTTGAATTATTATTAATATTAATTCATTTAAATCATTTAAATATGTGGAAAATATGTAACTTGACCTAAAAAATCTTTTTATGCATGCTTTAAGGTCAATATTTCGTGTAAAGGCAAATGAGGAAAGATTTGGGGTGATTGAATGCAAATTGGTACAAGAACATGTGAAAAAGATTCAAAAAGATCCTTAAGCAAATCAAATCTTCAATCAAAGATTACAAGGGATTTTTATCAATTTTCTTAACCTAATAGCCTCATTACATAAGCACAAAGAGAACCCTAATGCTCATACACTGAAAGCTGCGCTCAAGAATACCTTACAAACTTGGAATTTTTGTCAAAAAAAAGCAAAACTGAAAACCACCTTAGAGGTTAATTCGAGGCATAATTCATAATCCATTAGCTTCCTTGAAGGCTCCTGATCATATTCCAACTCCAAACATCCTTCAGAACTCCACGAATTGGTATATGGAACACGAACTGCATCAAAGAAAATTCATAATTGTATATCATATTCCATGCGTTATTTGTGAAATTTATTCATTAATTCATGCTCATGGTGATGTTCTGATGCTAACTGTACCATTTGATTTTGTTTTTGTGCTTTCAACGCGATTTCACCATGTTTAATATCTAGGGTTTTCAGAGTTTTGAATTGGGGTTTTTCACCCAAGGAAAAATTGGGGTTCAAGGCCACCACCATTAGATTCAGCAAGCTGGGACGAACAGGAAGCACTACTCGCGATGAATTTATGACTAACAGAATCCTATTCGCTATTTTCTGATATGTCCTCTATAGCAACGGGTTAAAACCGTTGCTTTTTGTTTTTATGTTTCAGAAAATAAAAAAGACAACGAAGAAGAAGGCTCGGTGGCAAGACGTGACTGGCTTATTCAAATTTCGCGCGTTCCAATCCACTAAACGCGTTGCTTTCTTTATATTATTTATTTGTTATTTATATATTAAACGCGTTAACATGGCGTAGTGGTACAGGTGTTGAGTTGCAATGTCCAAGACCTGGGTTCGAGTCCCAGGTCTGTATAACTTCAATATCATTTTTCTTCTAATCTTCACATGCAGCGCTCATGAGGAAAGCCACCATATTCCCTCACCATCAAGCGTGACACGTTCCCCTGGAGATCAAACCAAAGGCTTAGATCTGAAGAGCACCATGTACCATAGTCAAACGCATCACACGCTATGCAAAAAGTCAAACGGATCCAAGCTTAATTGGGCCAGAATGCTAAGGCCAACACCTCACTTTGGGGCCTGAACCCCCCCCTGGTCTGCCTTCCCCATACTTTTTCTTATTTTATTTTTAATTGCTATTATATTCTTCTTTATTTGTTTTAATTAATTATTTTTTCTTTACAAATTATAAAATGCACAAAAAATCAGAAAAAGAGCAAAATAAAATATTTATTTATTTTAATATTTTTTTATAAATAATTGCATGTAAATATTTAGTTTTAATTAGGTTGCAATTTTAATCCTTTTTAACAAAAATACAAAAATATGTAGAAATAGGTTTAATTATTGTTTTCATTTAAATTTCCCTTTGACCATGATAATATTTATTTTATTTATTTTTCATAATTAAAATTGTTCAATAAAAATTAGGGTTTCATTTAGTTAAAAATTTCAACATTTTCTTAATAACTAAAAAATAATAATTAGAATTAGGGTTTGACATTTTATTTTGATTTTAATCAATTCTCTTTTTTCTATTAAATCTAAAAATACCAAAAACATTCTTTTTTTTAATTGTTAATTTTAATTCCTCATTAACTTTAATTTTTTGCAAAAGGGTTCAACGCCCATATTTTATTTATTTAATTCGCGCATTTATTTTATTTCGTTTAAATAATTATGTATCTCTCCCAAAGCGTTGTAACTTAAACTTCTCGCACTTTTATTTGCCTTATTTATCTTTCCGTCAAATCGGGTCCGGTTTAATTTTGGCGATGTGGACCCGCGCCATTTGTAATAGCTTTAGATTTACTTTTCCCGCAAATATTAACTGTTAAATAAGCATGCAAGAATGAATGGACTTAAATAAAATCAAGCGTAGATCACAACAAACATGACAAGACAAATACGAATGAAAACGACACACGAATCGCACACACCACCCCTAGGGTACGCCTCACTGTTGCCTTTCGAAAGGTGATCGTCGAGTAGAGGATGTCTTAGTAAGTCCTCATGATCCGGGAACCTGGCATGAGGGTAGCTTCTAAGGTGTCTTCCCATTGCTCTGGTGATCACCATGTCCCTACAAACTCGAATTGACCCGAACACCTCCAACGGTGGTGCTACCTACCTCTCAATGGTGGGATGGCACTACTTTAAAGGACTTTTACACAGACGAATTCCTTAGGGTAGGTAGGTTCTCAAGGATACTTGCTCTAATTTCAAACAAAAATACTTTTCACACCAACACATTTTCAAAAGCTTTCAAAGCAATTTTTTCAAACACTCTGACGTACGAGTCGAACTGAAATTTTTCAAAGAAACTTTTTAAAACCCACATTGAAAAGCAAACAAACCTTTTGAAAACACATTGAGCAAGTATCTAAGAGCCCATGGATAACCATGGATAGAAAGGGTGCTAACACCTTCCCTTTCTATAACCTACCTCCCGAACCGAGAGCAATCTCTTTAAGGAATTTTTCTGTGCTTTTGTCCTTTCCATTTGGAGAAAATAAAAGACGGTGGCGACTCTTGCTTCCGCGACATTTTGCGAACCAGCGTTAAACAGTCAGTTCCAGATCCACCGATCACAGAACTGGCGACTCTGCTGGGGACTATTTTTAAAGTGGGGTGTACCTTAGGACTAAGATCATTGTGTTTTCAATTGTCTTCTTTGCTTGCTTTATTATTGTGGGTTGCTTGGGAGTTCTATAGATCCTAAACCCGGATCTGGGGGATACCTTATTAGAAAGTAGCAACAAGGCTGTGAGGGAACTGTGCGGGGTATACCGACATGGTTGAAACAGTCTGCTACGTTGATGTGGCACTTTGGTGTGTACCGGTAACCCTTGAGTTCAGTCAAGGAGAGTACGGGGCCTCTGCGTGGTGTCGTGAAGCATCAACAGACCTTAGGAACCTTAATTGAACCATCTTGGCCTCTTTAGGGTAGTGAGATAACTGACTTTGGTGCAGTCCGAGGTTGGTTGATACTCGATACTACACTCAATTGAGGGTTGCTTTCCTGGGATATTTCGGTCGCCAGTTCAGTGGCTAAATCGAAACGATGAACAATGAAAGCAATCCCGTGATATTGAGACCCTTAGAACCCAGTTACTTCTAATAGGACAGGTTAAACTCACCAACTTCAAGAGGGTACCACCCAGATCCCATGCCAGCTTAAACTCTAAGGGTTTCTCTTGTGTGACTTGTGTGCCTTCGTACTTGACTACTTGCATGCTTGTTATCTGACACATGAGCTACTTGCAGGTTTTGTTTATAGTCCTTAACTAGGACTCATAACAGGGTTTGCCAAATTTCTTGCAGGTTTTGTTTATAGTCCTTAACTAGGACTCATAACAGGGTTTACTAGATCTCTTGCAGGTTTTGTTTATAGTCCTTAATTGGGACTCATAACAAAGTATACTGAATTTCTTGCAGGGTTTGTTTATAGTCCTTAATTGGGACTCATAACATGGTTTACCTACATCACCCCATGCATAGCATGACATCATACCATTGCATGCATCCTGACCCATTTCAAGGATCTCAAAGGCTTGTGATGCAGGTCATGATAAATCAAACATCTAGCAAGGGGCAAGGAGGATTTATTTTCCTCTAGCCAAGGTTGTCAGGGGCTATGACCCACTGGATATGGTGAGCCTTTGACCCTTGAAGAAGGACTCTCAACAACAGGAAGTACCTTCAATCAAGTTACCGGTTTTCAACTCTAACAAGTTTCTCTGTTTACCCTGCGAGGTCCTTGAAAACATTACATGCATGTCATACATCTCATTGCATTGCAGGTATCCCTTGGACAGGTTGCTTACCCTTCTTCGCTGTTTATTTCAGCCGATCGTCATGAATCCTGAATCCTCAGCTGAACAGTCCATCAAGGCCCTCCAGGCTCAGAACGCCCAGTTCCAAGGGTTGATCATGAACTTGACCCAGGGGCAACAAGATCTGAAGGCTCTGCTCTTGAAGAAAGAAAAGAAGAAGAGGAGGACTGTTTTGTTCAGCCCTAGACGCAGATCTGGGAATGCACCGCAGATTGAAACTGAGAGGACAACTCCATCTGTGAGGGAAGGTAGTCATCAGGGGGAAAGGGTTCCCAGTCCAGTGGTCTCCGACAACGAGACAGATTTTGATGAAGAACAGTACCCTCCTGCAGACGACAAATATAAACAGTTGGAGGATAGGCTGAATGCTATGGAGATCCAACAGGTACCTGGGCTGGATCTCGGAGATCTGGGTTTGTCAACTGGTGTGATTATTCCTCGGAAGTTCAAAGCACCATCCTTTACCAAGTATGACGGGGCGTCTTGTCCCAAGTTACATCTCAGGTCCTATGTTCGGAAGATTCAACCATATACGGTGGACAAGAATTTGTGGATCCACTTCTTTCAGGAGAGTCTTTCAGGGACTCATCTCGAATGGTTCTATCAGCTGGATGGGACCAAGGTTCGTAACTGGGAGGAGTTGGCTACTGCTTTCTACAAGCAGTATCAATATAATGCCGACCTTGCTCCTACGCGTACCCAACTCCAGGGTATGTCGTCAGGATCAAGTGAAGGTTTTAAAGAATATGCGCAGAAATGGAGGGATCTTGCTGGAAGGGTACAACCACCTCTGACTGATCGGGAGCTCGTCGACATGTTCTTGGGGACTTTGTCTAGTCCATTCTACAACCATCTGATTGGGAATTCTTCTGCTGGGTTCACAGATCTTATCTTGACTGGGGAAAGAATAGAAGCTGGCATCAAGTCAGGGAAAATACATAATGGTGACTCCTCGAACACTGAGAAGAAACCATCCAAGAGAGAATCTAGTGCGGTCAACGCAGTAGCCATTGTAAAGCCGGCCGGTGCTCCTCAGCGTCACCGTCAACAAAGGGAAGAAAGACCTAAGAGGCAATTTACTCCTCTCGGCATGACCTTGTCACAGATATTGCCACAGCTGCTGGAAACCAAGTTGGTAACTCTCATGGATCCCCGAAGAATCCTAACAGGACACCTTCAAGGTACAATCCCAATGCTCGCTGCGCCTATCATTCCGACAGCCCGGGGCATGCTACAGATGACTGTTGGACTTTGAGGAATAGGGTTCAAGATCTGATTGATGCAAAGGAAGTCCAGCTTGACTCTCCAGAGACTCCCAATGTGACAACTGCTCCCTTGCCAAGACATGGCTAGGATTGGATTTTTTGTTCATTCGAATGTTCAATTTGTAATCTTCTTTCAATGGTTCAAACATTTTGTTTCATGTCAAACATTGTTATTTCATTAATGCACTACACATGTCTGTTTTGAAGTAATTATTTCGTATTCACTATACGCAAATTATTTTCATATTTTTTCTGATGTCAACTCTCTTTAATTCTAAGCCTCTTGAGGGAGGATGACGAAAACGATACCATAATCTACAATATGCTTTTGAACAGACCCCGCTGATGAGGTACAGGCATTGTTTCAATCCCTAAACACTGGAGTTATAAGGATGATAATCCCTCGTCAACCCCTCTGAGCCAAAGAAGTAGGAGTTTTACTTTCGAAAATTAAAACCCTTTATCATAACCCGGGGCAGGGTAGTCTTCTCAGTTGATCCAAGTGCATAACGAATGGCACCAAAGAGATCCTTACGAAATAAAGAAAGACAGTGATGGTTCAGAACAATCAAAAGGACAGGCAGTCATCATCAAAATTCATAAATGAAAAGCCCAAAAAGTCTAAACCTACAAAGGGGACTTATGAAACTGGGGCATCCCGCTGACTGTAATTCCAAAAAAGGGAAACAGTTCAGGCAAAAAAAGAAAGGGATAACAAAAATCAAGAAAGAGAAAGAGGTCTTACAAACCCTCGACAAAAAAAAAGGGAAATGACTGCCTATTCAAAATAAACTGTCAAAGTCCGAACCATCACAGGTATATCAAAACAAAGACTCGAACAAGGTCTAGCGTATGATCAACTGAGTTTAGGTTTGGAGAATATCACGAAGAGCGGGTGGGTACAAATAAAATTTGAGCCATTATCCTTTGTTTCTTAAACCGTGAACCAGGCCACGTTATAACCCTTAAAAGTCCTAGCTGAAGCATGGGTTAGTTCGAAAGCATACTGTTACGAAAGGTATCCTGACTCCTTAAGGCCTACGGTAAATACGGTGTTGACATCACGTTTTACAAACATTCACTTGTTTTATGAAAAAAACTGCATTTTCCAAATATTCAAGACAGACATAAGCTTTGCATTTTTTATATAACATTGTTTGCATATGACTATTTGTTTGAACAACAGGGAAATTCGCACGATGAATACCTAGTGAACAAAAGCACTTCCAATCAAGGGGCATGACATGATCTTGGTCTATCATCCGGGGCAGTTAAGTCAAGATTCAGAGAATCTCTCAACAATGCAAAACAGTCTGGGGCAAATCTCCGCCTGAGTCACCTGGGGCATTCCAACAACGAATCTTGCCTGATCAAGCATCTTCTGGTGGCATGGCAAAGCACTTCTAACAGGGGCAACTCCCTACTTTCTGAGAGCGTGGACATAGTCGGAAAAATACTACGCACAATCAAAGACCCGCTAGGTTGATATACCTAGGCAAAAATAAGGGCTTCCCGGCGAACCAAAAGGGTTCGGGCAAAATGAAGGGATGAAATGAAAAAAATATGTACACCCGGCAAGTCGAAAACCTGAAAAGGCGGCTTGGGCAAAAATGGGTATCCCGGTGGACTGAAAACCCGAAAGGGCGGTCCAGGCAAAAGTTAGGGATCAAAAGCGTACGACTATGTCATGTCATCTTGCCACCCTGCCTATCGGGAGAAGGTTTGTCCATCAACGACTATTAACACCTCAACAGGTCTTCCTCTCCCACATCAGAAACATGGGCAATAATGGGTGGTCTAAGCAATCTGGTTGCTCTGTCCTCTAAGGTGTCAAGGTAGGGTCCGTTGAAGAACATAACCAATAAAGTTCAATACTCCCCCAAGAGAGTCCAATCCAGTTTCCCCAAGAAAATTGGAATCCATATCCCCAAGCAATAAGCTTATCCCCAGTAGATTCTGGAAGCTTATCCCCTCGCAGAACACGAACGCGTCTCCCGGCTTTATTCAAAGAGTTATTTCCCTAACAGGATATGACTGGGTTATCCTCAGCCAAAAGCCACGGAAAGAGCGTCCTCGATGTAATTCTTTCCTATCCCCAACGAAGTCTATTCACACTTACAACAACAAGACATCCTCATCAAGCTACTATCAACATTCAGCAAAGCATCTCTCTCCCCACAGAGTGTTGCTTCCCAGCATGGTCGCTAGAGTATCTTTTCTCCCGGCAGAATCTTCCATTTGCCAAATTTATTCCGCAACGGAGTCATCTTCTCCTACCAGTATTCTTGCAGTTATCATCCCCAGCGGAAGCAAAATCTATTCTTCAACATCAGCCCAGGATACGACTTCCCGGCACCCGTCAAGGATTTACTTTCCTAGACGAAAAACACATTCATAAAACGTCACATACATCATTATAGCATGCATAGACGCATCATATCACCCCAATCTCATTTATTTTTGAGAACATCTTAAAATCATGCAATTCATGCATTATGACATTGCATACAACTAATTCGTTACTTTTTCAGGAAAGAACGATCAACAGATGAAAGTCATCACCCGTTGAGGTAGTAATCGTCCCAGATTCCTTCATCATCCGTTGGAGTAGCAATCGTCCCAGATTCCTTCATCATCCGTTGGAGTAGTAATTGTCCCAGATTCCTTCATCATCCGTTGGAGTAGCAATCGTCTCAGATTCCTTCATCATTCCGTTGAGGTAGTAATCATCCCAGATTCCTTCATCATCCGTTGAGGTAGTAATCGTCCCAGATTCCTTCATCATCCTGTTGAGGTAGTAATCGTCCCAGATTCCTTCATCATCCCGCTGAGGTAGTAATCGTCCCAGATTCCTTCATCAACCCGCTGAGGTAGTAATCGTCCCAGATTCCTTCATCATCCTGCTGAGGTAGTAATCGTCCCAGATTCCTTCATCATCCTGCTGAGGTAGTAATCGTCCCAGATTCCTTCATCATCCTGCTGAGGTAGTAATCGTCCCAGATTCCTTCATCATCCCGCTGAGGTAGTAATCGTCCCAGATTCCTTCATCAACCTGCTGAGGTAGTAATCGTCCCAGATTCCTTCATCATCCCGCTGAGGTAGTAATCGTCCCAGATTCCTTCATCAACCCGCTGGAGTAGCAATCGTCTCAGATTCCCTTCATCGTCCTGCTGAGGTAGTAATCGTCCCAGATTCCTTCATCATATATTTGGAGTAGCAATCGTCTCAGATTCCTTCACCGTCCTGCTGAGAAGTCCTTTTCAGATGTTTCCCTCTCCGACGATGAGTGTGAGGTGATAGTCTCCTATGGTCCCCTCTCCAACGGTGTGTGAGGTGGTAAGTCCTTTTCAGATGTTTCCCTCTCCGACGATGAGTGTGAGGTGACTCCCTTTCAGATTATAATTTTCTATGGTTCTCTTCCTGATATTGCAAAGATGGTAATTCCCGCCAAGATTTTTCTCAACGAGCGTTGTTGAAGTTAAAATCACCCAAGGTTCTCTTACCATTCATGCTAAAGCAGTAACCATACCTGGTTCATTCATCGCCGTTTGAAGCTCCAGACTCAGCTCCTGTAACCAGTCAGGGACACATCTATGCCAAGCATCTGAAAAACCAGCTCCTGCAACGTGTCAGGTACTCATTTTTTTCTTTTGCAAGTATGCAGGTTCTCGCTAAGGAATTTCTTACGCGATCAACATCCAGATGGCATCTATAAGCCCATCATCCTATCCAGCAACTTCCCAATGGCATCTATAAGCCCATTCCCCCCAGCACACTGCTAATATGTGAGCGCAAATTTTCTGGGCACTCTAGTGTCCAATCATCTTCTACCTTCGGATTACGAAAGGCACGTCAGCCAATCTGCATCCTCAGGTCTAAGAAGATTGAACAGGGGCAACTGTTGTACCCCAAAATTTGCCCTCCCATATTCTTCAAGAAATTGCCAAGCCAAGTCACAAAAATTCCCCAAGGGTTGTGCAGTCAAAGGTCTCCTAAGCAGTCAAAACTAGGGTTGTGTTCTGATCAAGGAAATGAAGTTTTCAAAGGCCCAATCAAGTCTCATATGCTTACAAATATGGTCAAGTATCCTCATATCAAGTTTCAAGACATTCAGCTCAAAATTGCACAGTCAAAACCCTAAATTGCACTACAATCAACTGTAGGGGCAAAATGGTCATTTGGCAGTCAAAAGTTCAAATTTTTGGTCAAACATATCATTTTGAAGCCACAAACATCATTTGATCAATGCTTGATCATGATTCTCAAAATCTGGCTCAGAAATCATCAAAGATGCAAAAGTTACTATATTTGGACAGCTGAAAAAGTCAACTGAAATTGACTAGGGCATAACTTTCACATGGATTATCAGAAAAATCCCATCCAAAGCTCATTTTGAAGAGAAAGACATTTCCTACAATTCATCTTCATATTCCAAGTCCAAGAAATGCTCTCATAAAAAGTTATCAATTTCAACATTATAGGTCATTTTCAAAAGTCAACAAAAAGGACTTTAAGTCAAAGGCCATAACTTGAGATTGGTAAATCAAAATGACATGGGACCAAAGGCATTGGTTAGAGGACTCAAAGACCTTTCCAAAATGTCCAAGAACATGAGAAAAGATTAAAAATTGAGCAAGTTATGCCTTGTGGAAGTTGGGAAATTTTTGGATATTTTGAAAAGTCAACTTTGATCCAAATGACCTAAAATTGCTAATGGGTCCATTTTTCTTCCATGATTCATCATTCCAAGCATATGCACGACCACTTGGCCCAAAGGGAAGTATTTTCTCATTTTTGAGTTATTTATTTGAATTATTATTAATATTAATTCATTTAAATCATTTAAATATGTGGAAAATATGTAACTTGACCTAAAAAATCTTTTTATGCATGCTTTAAGGTCAATATTTCGTGTAAAGGCAAATGAGGAAAGATTTGGGGTGATTGAATGCAAATTGGTACAAGAACATGTGAAAAAGATTCAAAAAGATCCTTAAGCAAATCAAATCTTCAATCAAAGATTACAAGGGATTTTTATCAATTTTCTTAACCTAATAGCCTCATTACATAAGCACAAAGAGAACCCTAATGCTCATACACTGAAAGCTGCGCTCAAGAATACCTTACAAACTTGGAATTTTTGTCAAAAAAAGCAAAACTGAAAACCACCTTAGAGGTTAATTCGAGGCATAATTCATAATCCATTAGCTTCCTTGAAGGCTCCTGATCATATTCCAACTCCAAACATCCTTCAGAACTCCACGAATTGGTATATGGAACACGAACTGCATCAAAGAAAATTCATAATTGTATATCATATTCCATGCGTTATTTGTGAAATTTATTCATTAATTCATGCTCATGGTGATGTTCTGATGCTAACTGTACCATTTGATTTTGTTTTTGTGCTTTCAACGCGATTTCACCATGTTTAATATCTAGGGTTTTCAGAGTTTTGAATTGGGGTTTTTCACCCAAGGAAAAATTGGGGTTCAAGGCCACCACCATTAGATTCAGCAAGCTGGGACGAACAGGAAGCACTACTCGCGATGAATTTATGACTAACAGAATCCTATTCGCTATTTTCTGATATGTCCTCTATAGCAACGGGTTAAAACCGTTGCTTTTTGTTTTTATGTTTCAGAAAATAAAAAAGACAACGAAGAAGAAGGCTCGGTGGCAAGACGTGACTGGCTTATTCAAATTTCGCGCGTTCCAATCCACTAAACGCGTTGCTTTCTTTATATTATTTATTTGTTATTTATATATTAAACGCGTTAACATGGCGTAGTGGTACAGGTGTTGAGTTGCAATGTCCAAGACCTGGGTTCGAGTCCCAGGTCTGTATAACTTCAATATCATTTTTCTTCTAATCTTCACATGCAGCGCTCATGAGGAAAGCCACCATATTCCCTCACCATCAAGCGTGACACGTTCCCCCTGGAGATCAAACCAAAGGCTTAGATCTGAAGAGCACCATGTACCATAGTCAAACGCATCACACGCTATGCAAAAAGTCAAACGGATCCAAGCTTAATTGGGCCAGAATGCTAAGGCCAACACCTCACTTTGGGGGCCTGAACCCCCCCCTGGTCTGCCTTCCCCATACTTTTTCTTATTTTATTTTTAATTGCTATTATATTCTTCTTTATTTGTTTTAATTAATTATTTTTTTTCTTTACAAATTATAAAATGCACAAAAAATCAGAAAAAGAGCAAAATAAAATATTTATTTATTTTTAATATTTTTTTATAAATAATTGCATGTAAATATTTAGTTTTAATTAGGTTGCAATTTTAATCCTTTTTAACAAAAATACAAAAATATGTAGAAATAGGTTTAATTATTGTTTTCATTTAAATTTCCCTTTGACCATGATAATATTTATTTTATTTATTTTTCATAATTAAAATTGTTCAATAAAAATTAGGGTTTCATTTAGTTAAAAATTTCAACATTTTCTTAATAACTAAAAAATAATAATTAGAATTAGGGTTTGACATTTTATTTTGATTTTAATCAATTCTCTTTTTTCTATTAAATCTAAAAATACCAAAAACATTCTTTTTTTTAATTGTTAATTTTAATTCCTCATTAACTTTAATTTTTTGCAAAAGGGTTCAACGCCCATATTTTATTTATTTAATTCGCGCATTTATTTTATTTCGTTTAAATAATTATGTATCTCTCCCAAAGCGTTGTAACTTAAACTTCTCGCACTTTTATTTGCCTTATTTATCTTTCCGTCAAATCGGGTCCGGTTTAATTTTTGGCGATGTGGACCCGCGCCATTTGTAATAGCTTTAGATTTACTTTTCCCGCAAATATTAACTGTTAAATAAGCATGCAAGAATGAATGGACTTAAATAAAATCAAGCGTAGATCACAACAAACATGACAAGACAAATACGAATGAAAACGACACACGAATCGCACACACCACCCCTAGGGTACGCCTCACTGTTGCCTTTCGAAAGGTGATCGTCGAGTAGAGTATGTCTTAGTAAGTCCTCATGATCCGGGAACCTGGCATGAGGGTAGCTTCTAAGGTGTCTTCCCATTGCTCTGGTGATCACCATGTCCCTACAAACTCGAATTGACCCGAACACCTCCAACGGTGGTGCTACCTACCTCTCAATGGTGGGATGGCACTACTTTAAAGGACTTTTACACAGACGAATTCCTTAGGGTAGGTAGGTTCTCAAGGATACTTGCTCTAATTTCAAACAAAAATACTTTTCACACCAACACATTTTCAAAAGCTTTCAAAGCAATTTTTTCAAACACTCTGACGTACGAGTCGAACTGAAATTTTTCAAAGAAACTTTTTAAAACCCACATTGAAAAGCAAACAAACCTTTTGAAAACACATTGAGCAAGTATCTAAGAGCCCATGGATAACCATGGATAGAAAGGGTGCTAACACCTTCCCTTTCTATAACCTACCTCCCGAACCGAGAGCAATCTCTTTAAGGAATTTTTCTGTGCTTTTGTCCTTTCCATTTGGAGAAAATAAAAGACGGTGGCGACTCTTGCTTCCGCGACATTTTGCGAACCAGCGTTAAACAGTCAGTTCCAGATCCACCGATCACAGAACTGGCGACTCTGCTGGGGACTATTTTTAAAGTGGGGTGTACCTTAGGACTAAGATCATTGTGTTTTCAATTGTCTTCTTTGCTTGCTTTATTATTGTGGGTTGCTTGGGAGTTCTATAGATCCTAAACCCGGATCTGGGGGATACCTTATTAGAAAGTAGCAACAAGGCTGTGAGGGAACTGTGCGGGGTATACCGACATGGTTGAAACAGTCTGCTACGTTGATGTGGCACTTTGGTGTGTACCGGTAACCCTTGAGTTCAGTCAAGGAGAGTACGGGGCCTCTGCGTGGTGTCGTGAAGCATCAACAGACCTTAGGAACCTTAATTGAACCATCTTGGCCTCTTTAGGGTAGTGAGATAACTGACTTTGGTGCAGTCCGAGGTTGGTTGATACTCGATACTACACTCAATTGAGGGTTGCTTTCCTGGGATAT